>SNQJ01S0068542.1:0-12804 GCA_010110895.2 Picea sitchensis | reverse complement strand
GGTTTTATCATGCATGCATAAATGACCTAAAGATTCTTACTTTTTACCATCATCCCATGCCTAGACCCCCATTACTCATATGTAAATACAAGGCTCAAGAGATTAAGTTGACGTACCTTATTCTTCGTGTTTGATGTCAATCCCCTTTCGCGCTTGGTCGTTCTTTGACTGCAACTCTCCTCCCAATGTTGACCTGCATTCACTAAAGACAAACAAATAACTCCACATGAATTTGATCTATGAACTAATGGGTTAGAGATTTAATCAATCATACAATCAATATTCCAATAATGACAATCTCATATGGCGGGACGGGAAAAGCAATTATTTTGTTAACTTCACAATGATACCTTACAATGATAAAGTCAGCTACTGCTCCTCGATCCTAGTCCTGGGCTCTTCTTCCACTGTCTTCCAATTGCTTTGCTCTATACTTCTCTTTGCACAATGATGGCTAAAGGTTGGGACAAAGGGAATGCCCAATCGGGTATAGTTTCTTTACTATGATTCTCCTCCTTTCAAATGTGACCCCTAATCCTTCTTTTATAGGCTAGAAGAAGCCAGGTATTTGGTCGAGTGACCGACCATGCATGGCCGAAAGGTTTAGTTAAATTACCCAATGCTATGTGTACTGTCAAAAACTTTCCTTTTTTCATGATTTTGTAGGTACACGCGGGTTGTCTTGGGTCAGCTAGCATGTACACATGTGAAGTAATGCAGCAGGGTGTGTGGGTCTTTATAAAAGGGTTTTTTAAGAAGAGGTGTTCAACAGTGTTTTGGAAAAGAAGGAATATGAGATGGCCTGATGCCAAGTAAGCATGTCTGGTGCAAATTAGGGTTATAACAGATGCCCCCTAATGTGTGAGGTCAGATGAGCATTTGATGGCCAAAATAAATTAACAATCTTCACCAACATTCCAAACAAGTGAGCCCAGGGACCAAAAATCGGGAGGTTCCTTCTGCAAAATAATAGTTGTCTCACCGAAGCGGGCATACCCATGCTTGGGATGAAATAAAATCATGGATACCAATCAAATACACTGTAGATCCATGTCATATAACTATATAAAGTGTAGCCGCGAGCAATACACAACAAAGCTACATCTCTAAATAAAAAAGATATACATGTAAAGTATCCATCTTCTAGAAGCTGATAAGGCCTGATGGTTGGAGATGAGGTCATCAGAGCTCAAGAAACAACTTCAAAATCTTCAAAACTCAGGTAGGAGTGTAATATGAGTGTACGAATTCACTACCCAGAGGTCTTTGATGGCTCGTCGGTCATGGACTATAGAATCTTGATTATCAGACTGAAGGCTTCATTGATCTCGAACGAAGACTTGATTGGACTTTCAGGATGGCCAGGCATGATGGCAAGAGACACAATGCAGAGGGGACAACTTAGGCTTGGTAAAACTTCCCTTGGGAAATAGAACAACAAATGATGAGACTTAGGAAGCATGGCATTTGACATAAGTTCATGATGCGGGAGGCAACGCAAACTCTCCATATGTTTGGAAGAATAACCAAACGGAGGAGGACACAACTCTATGTAGCAAGAACAACTTCCTAAGTTCGTATTAAATACCAGAGCTTGAAGAACAAACAAAAGGATGTGCTTTGTCCAAGGGTGACTCATTGTGCTACCAAATAAAAAGAAAATAATTTTCCCTTCCTCTTTTTGAAGTATATTTGATTTTTTTGGTCTTTTTAATGTTGGAAATCTTGAAAAAAAATAAAAGAATGCTATGTTACAAAGGAGGAATGAGTGTTGCAAACATACAAGTTCAAGGCGCAAGGACAAGACTGATGTTCAAAGTAAGGACACTCGGGAAAAATCCCTCCTGGGGCCAAAGGTGTTAGGATGCAGAGGCAAAGTGCTATAGGGCTTGCGTATAAGGTATGCTTCAGATGGTTTATTTGAGAGCAACATGGAGCCAGCATTAGACCAGAGACGTAGGTATGCAAATGCGATTAATAAGACACACAATGGTAACATCCTTTGATGTAAGTTTTACGAGCCCAAAGAAGGTAAGCTCGGTGGTTTTTCATATTTAAAGAGTCTAGAAAATGTAAAAGGAGACTCAAATGGGGTACCTTTTTCGAAGGTAGTCTAGTCGGTTCAAAAAAGGGGTAAACTAACACTGACAAGACGTCTATTCAAAACCATTTTAAGGAGTGTGATAAAAACAAGATCCCTCGGCTATTTTTTCATTTTAAAGGAGTCTGAAAAATCTTAACTATAGACTCCGTCATGAATGTTCTTCTGGACCATTTTAATGAGTGTGAAAGGATAAGGTCACTCGACGATCTTTTCAATTTTAGGGAGTCTGAAAAGAGCTTAACTATGGACTCCATGGGGGTTCCTTTTTCGTAAATTTAGTCTCTTAGGCCCGAAAAACTGTTAAAATTATACTTGAGGGTACTCTTCTAGAGAACTGAAGTTCCTTAGAGTATACCTTTTTTCGTACATTCAACCATCTAGACCGAAAAAGGGGTAAACTACCACTGGACAGACGTGACTTCAAATTTTAGTTTAACGAGCGTGAAAGGCCACAAGATCGCTCAACAATATTTTCATGTTTAGAGGGTCTGAAAAGGGCTTAAAAGAAGACCCGTTGGGGTTATGAATAATGTATGAAATTGGTTTAGGTAGAGCCCGCTGCTAGGCTCAGACTAAGAGTCTCTTCGATAGTCAACTTGGAAAGTCTCCCAAAAGGGAAGAAAACAAAAACCACAGTGTAATTCCTCCCTTGGTATAGAAACCGTAGTCATGGCTTCAAGGATAGCCTCATCTGAAGGAAATTCAAAATCTGAGAAATCACGCAAATGAGGGTCAACAGTCCCAAAGGGTGAAGTAAAATGACCATACTCCATATGATGATGGAGGTTCTGGCCAGGACTAGAAAAGTCTATCAGTGAATAATCACAAGCACAAGGGCTTCAGGATCTACAAACAACAAGATCAGATTCAGAAGGATACTCAAGCCTACTTGGACCAAGATTGGGAAACAAGGGCTCCCATGCCCCCATTGGATAAACCAATGGATCAATTACTGAGAATAAGTCTCGGTAAGGCCAAAATGATTTCACAGGTTCTTGCTTAGAAGCAATTGAACATCGAGGATAAGATGCCACATAATTAACCCATGGTGGGGTAGAGTCTACACGAATGCTAGGAACATATAAAGGGGTAGTCTGAAATAATGTTGAATTAGGATGGTGATTATCAGATGCCAGCTAGTCAATAGTGACATTGCTTCCATTGTGAGGGAAATGAATCACCCGAAAGAGAGTAGACACAACATCATTCATAGAATATACATAATCATGCCCAAGAAGCATATTGAAATCTAACGGGCCTTGCACCTCTATAACATCAACAAGGACAATTTTCCCACCTAACGAGATAGGAAACTGAGGAAGAACCCCTAAACAATCACTAGGATGTCTATCAAAAGCCAACAATTCATGCAAAGTAGACACAAGCTTGGGAGATCCCAAGAATTTCCAAACCAAGGAGGATAAAATACTTGCATAGGCTCCCTCATCCATAATACATCGATAAATGTTTTTTGAATTAACTTCAAACCTTATTTGAAAAGGTGTGGCAGAAGGAAGATGAGGCTCAACAAGGTCATTCCAATCAAAGGAAACCATCCTAGGGCTTGGAGGGGGTGTGCTCGGAACGAGCAGAATGCCCCCTTGTTCTAAAAGTATTGAAACGAAAATGCTAAAAACATAGTCAGTAGACACGTCACTCCCCAAAAGAAGAGTGGGATCATTCGATGACTGCATCGACATGACCACTTTCACAACCAATGGTTGAATAGGTTGTGGGATTACATGGTCTAAAGGCACCTCACCCCACAAAAGAGGAGTGGGATCAGCCAATGACTGCATCAACATGACCACTTTCACAACCAATGGATGAATAGGCTGTGAGAGTACATGGTCTAAAGGCACCTCACCCCCCAAAAGAGGAGTGGGATCAGCCGATGACTGCATTAGCATGACCACTTTCTCAACCAATGGTTGAATAGATGGTGAGGAAACCTCAAAAGACTCAGAATCAGAAGAGCTTGCAGACAGGGACCACAATCTTTGTACCTCTGGAATGCCAGGGCACAAATGAGTAAGGTGATCTCCCTTGCAAAGATTACAAGGTAACTTAGGCTTACGTCCTATCCGTCTAGGTTTCTCTACATAATTAATTCCCCCAGCATGACTATTAGTGTTTGGTTGCACATCTCCAACATGACTTGCAGAGGTTAATGATGGGTTGATAACATGACTTGCAGAGGCTACAGACCTATTACCAGTATGACTAGCAGTGACTGGACTTTTTCCACCAACATGACTTGCAGACAGTGAGTGCTTTCCCCCAGCATGACTTACAGAAGCTAGGTGTTGGTCTTCAATGTGACTTGTAGAGGTTGTTGACCTGTCTCCCACATGAATCGCAGAGGTTGGTGATTTCTTCTTCCTATTCTTCCTCTTTCTATTTCGTTTAAACTTTCGGTTACTAGTAATTGTACTTTCACCAGAGGTGGGAGAAGGAGGAGGAGAAGACTTTGTTGATGAAGAAACATCAACAGGGTGCCCATGACATAAAGTTCTTAACTGAGAAGCATCAAGAGAATTTGGGACATTTGGAATGGTACCCAACCAAACTGGTAATCCCACATTCAACCCAGGAATGTAAAAAGTGTCCATCAAAGGGACACCAATGTTTCCGAAGAAAGGAAAAGAACAAGAATCCCCTTGCGAAGGGGTTCCTTGGTTGGTATCATCGGGAACTCTAGCCATGAATATCTTATGTGCATGYTCTCCCTTTGTGGGATCATTCAATTCTGTAAAAGTCTCACACACTAACTCCGAAGAACCAGTGTTATCAAAACAATGCCTATAAAGAGGCGGCTCCACGTTTCTAAGTGGAAGACTGAAAATTCCTCTCAATTGGCGGAGTGGGTGATCTACCACCCTAGGTCAAAGAGCCAAAGCCACAATTGACTAACTCACTATGGAAAACTAGGGAGCACAGAGCACACACTAAAAGTTCCTAAAGGAAAATCAAGCAAACGACTAACTAGTTGGAAGAACAGTTACACCAACCAACACAAGAGCAACTTACCAGTGCAAGTGCAACTCGAATATGGAAGCACCCTTCAGGTATACTCTGTAAAGTGTGGCTCGATGTCTACCCTAGGTACTATGGTATACCCCCACGGTCATTTGTGTAAGTCCCTAAAATAAAGGCAACTAGGTTTCCAGCTCGTGAACAATCACTAGGCGGGTACAATTGACATTCGGGTGGACCACAATGAGAAGGGTATCAAGCCTGAAACTTGTCAAGGGTATCAAAATCAAGTGTTCTGGAAGACGACTGAGGACCTTGAATATATTCGAGACCCATGAAGCTCCGTGGAAAATGTGATCAACAGAATCCCAAGACAAGTCCTCTATATGCATTCCCCACTACGCTTGGTCTGGCTTTGGAGGGGTTATCTCTGCTACCTTTCTGCACGTGACCTTGTTTTTATCCCCTGTGTTAGAGGGGGGGTCCTGGATAATTTCCACGTTAATGGACTTCTACACTCCTTAGAACAAACTCGTATGTTTGTTTTATAGCCTTGAAGAGTTTCCTCTCCAACCTAAATCAAGGCTCTAGCCTAATCTAGTTGATGGGCCCTACAAACATAAAATCTAGTAAATTTTAATTAGCGTTCTTTTTACTGGCTTGATTTACTCAAAAGGGTACAGTAGTGCAACTGATGTTGTTAAGACTCTTGCGAAAAATGATGAAACTTACATGAACACTGGAAAATAATGATTATATTTAATATCTTTTGTTTTTTTTTGAAATGCTTTTAAGATGAGAAGAAAACACAACACTATGCTAATTTATTTTCTTTTTCAAATAAAAATGAAAAGAAAATGCCAGGAAAGAAAGTGATCTAACAAACTAATATTTTTTATATTTTGTTCCAATCAAAACATAAATAACAAAAGATTCTAAAAGAAACTGATGAATGCAACTCATTTTTCTTAAAATTTCAAGCTAAAAATAAGTTTAAATAGCTAGGAAACACAAGAAATGTTTTAAATGAAAAAGAAAGCTATAATAGAGTCCAAACCTAGGCTAAGTTGCTATGACAGAGACCAAGAACCCTGAGAGATATAACTCTTGACAAGGAAAAGGATGACTGCCTCTCCTTAAACAAAATTTTTCTCAACAGGTACAATGTTGACAGTGCAACAACCAACGTGTGCACGCGAGTTGTCTAAGGTCAGAGCACATGTACACGCATGTAGACCATATGCACGTTGTGTGTACCTATGCAACTCTTCAAAAATGAAAATACAAGCAATCAAGCACTAACAAAGACTACTGGTATTGAGAACCAAAATCTCCTTAAGACTTAGAAACTAACTTTGACAAAAAAAAAAAAAAGGAAAATTTCATAGAACAAAACCAATATGAGGTGAAACCTAATGTACAAAACTACAAAAACTAGAGACTATAATGTGTTCCAAAAAACCCCTGAGAAGGATTACTTCTGACAGGGTAGAGGATGACTGCCTCTCTAAAAGAAATTTTCTGAAATCATACACGCGACTGACACTTCCTCAGCTAGCGTGTACATGCTGGCTGTGTGAGGGTAGGGAATAGGTACACGCGTTCAGACCTTATATAGGTCATGTGTACCTCTGTGGGTCTCAAAAAAAAAAAAAAGATGTATTCAAGCAAAGAAACAAAGATAATTGGTATTGAAGACCAGAATCTCTGTTAGCTCAGACTTTTGCAAAAACTTTAAAAACAAGGAATGAAACTAGTTTTTAAAAATACCCAAGAAAAATATTCCCATAAACCGAGAGATCCCTAGTATGGTCGCCAATTCTGTTGTGGGTGGGAAATCCCTCCTACGGACTAGCACTAAGGGTTTTATCATGCATGCAGAAATGACCTAAATATTCTTAATTTTTACCATCATCACATGCCTAGACCCCCATTACTCATATGTAAATACAAGGCTCAAGAGATTAAGTTGACATACCTTATTCTTCGTTTTTTATGTCGATCCTCTTTCGCACTTGGTCATTCTTTGACTGCAAATATCCTCCCAATTATGACCTGCATTCACTAAAGACAAACAAATAACTCCACATGCATTTGATCTATGACCTAATGGGTTAGAGATTTAATCAATCATACAATCAATATTCCAATAATGACAATCTCATATGGTGGGACAGGAAAATAAATTCTTGTATTAACTTCACAATGTTACCTTACAATGATAAAGTCAGCTACTACTCCTCGATCCTGGTCCTGGGCTCTTCTTCCACTATCTTATAACTACTTTGCTCTATACTTCTCTTTGCACAAGGATGGATAAAGGTTGGGACAAAGGGAATTCTCAATCGGGTATAGTTTCTTTACTATGATTCTCCTCCTTTCAAATGGGACGCCTAACCCTTCTTTTATAGACTAGAAGAAGCTAGGTATTTGGTCGAGTATTTGGTCGAGTGACCGACCATGCATGGCCAAAAGGTTTAGTTAACTTACCCAAAGTTGTGTGTTCCATCAACAACTTTCATTTTTCCATGATTTTGTAGGTACACGTGGGTTGTCTTGGGTCAGCTAGCATGTACACGCATGCAGTAATCGAGCAGGACACGTGGGTCTTTATAAAAGGGGTTTCTAAGAAGAGGTGTTCAACAATGTTTTGGAAAAGAAGGAATTTGAGATGGCCTGATGCCAGGTAAGCATGTTTGGTGCAAATTAGGGTTATAACACCTATTTATACATATTTTCGTCTTACCATCCATTACATTCTCTTACCAAAACCTTAACCCTATCTTGGCTAGGTCTTCTTGCATGCTTTCCCCGCATTCCTTCCTCTTCTACATGCATGTCTTTTTTACATGTGTTGATCCTTTTGCATGCGCATTTTCCTCCCACGTCATGCCTTTCCCTCAAAGTTGGCCTGCACACAACATGCCCCCAAGACTGACATCATGAATCGTTCTGAGTCACTCTCTAACTCCCATGGCTGCCACTGCTTGTGCCAGTGCTTCATACATGTCTACTATCTGTTGGCACTGCTCCTGAGCCTAGCTTCTCTTTGTTGTCATGGATTCAACCACCTTCCTAGTGACTAGTGGTCTTAAGATATCACCCCTCTCCAATCCTATTTGTTCGAGGCATGCTTTCGCTGCATCGATTTCCATGACCAATTGTTTTTCCTTTTCTTGTAGGGGATCCAACTGAACTTGTCATGCAATTTTCTGTGCCTATACCACTTTTTATTCTGCCTGAAGGTTCTTCATTTCTACAACCACCTTAATCTTCTCTGGCAGTGATATTTTCCTTTGTCACTACTTTAAATCTTCCATTGCTGCATGCAATTTATATTCCTTTCCTTATAGCTCTTGTAGGCTCCCATCTTTTGATAGTTGGGTCCATAGCTGGCCGCTCTTCTCCAATAGTTCTTCCACCCTATTTTGTGCGATGTTTTCTACAGTATTTGTCACATATTTCTCTCTTTTCACTTTGATTGTTGGGGGATTCATAGGTATCACACACTCCTCTAGTTCCTTGATCTGCTCTTTATATTGTTGTAGAGTCTGTGCTATATTTTTTATCTTCTCCTTCGAATATGTTTCCTCTAATATTATGTCATTTGAGATATCTTGAAAGACTCCATCTATCTGGGTCTCCATCTGGTCCACTTTTTGCTGTACCATCTCTTTCCTTTGCCCCTCCTGGCTGATGTCTTCCTTCAGTACCATATTTTATTCCTGCATTATTTGTAGATTCATTGCGTCATACCTTGCACTGGACTGAATCTCCTGTATGACGCTAACCTGTAACTTATATACCGCCTTTGTTGGTATCTTGGGCATCACCAAACCTAATGTTTCAATATCCTTCATGGGCTTATGCATCATTTCCTCATTGATGAACAACATATCTAGTGTTATGATAAAGATATCACTTCCATGTATTGTGATTTGTATTGTTTCTTCGACAGGTGCTCCTTCTCTTACCGACGTCGTTTTTTCCTTTTGTTGATGTTCAGCCTCGATCCTCAACTATTCTAGCATTTTTTTAACCTCCTGTACCTGTTCCAAAATTGAATCTCCATGGTTTTATGCATTTTCCTAAACTCCTCATAGTCGATCTTCTACTATTGTGGCTATTAGCTCTACATCGTCTACTGTCAGTGATGTTTCCATTTGTTTCCTATGGGCCTTTGATTTCTTCTTGGCACCACTTACTTGCTCTATTTTTCTCTTCCTTTGGGTGCATGGTTGTTCATATGCTTCGAGAATATTTGTATCCATGCCGGTGTCCTGCTCAACTTCTTCATCCATGGTCACATCTTCTGCCTTTGTCTGCAGTTCCTTTGCACTCACCTATCTTGTCGATCCTCCTGGTTCCTGCTCTGTAGCCTATGGAACTTATGTAGGACCACACTGTGACTTCTTTTTTTTTCTAGTCTTATTTCAAATTGATATGCTTTCCCCCACTATACCTATTTTTTTTTTCTTTTGCTAGCTAGCACTATTCCCACCTATCTATTGTGTGGGGATTGTGATACCCTATGTCTAGACTTGTACTCATGGCATTGCTCTTGGAATATTTGGTACTTTCCACTCCTCATGCCACTCTTGGACCTCCATGTGGATGTTCTGCATCATCACACAGTACTTCAGTTGCAACCACTCCTTGGTTGGGTCCTTCTTTTCCTGTAGCCACATGCTGTGAAGTGATGCATAGAAATTCGCTATATGTCCATACTCCTGAACAATTTCTGGTGAGATCCTCCATGTATCTTCCATGTTGTTCTAAATATCTATTAAGTACTGTGTGAACATTTCATTGTTGAATTTATTGACCTTGGGATCTGTGGTGCTTCGTAGTGATGTGTAGCGTGCTGTGCCACATTTACCTGTCCTTGTCAGGAACATTGTATATGTCGATTCGTGCCACCGCATAAGTTCAATGAGGATGAGTAACCATGAATAGTTGAACTCAGAGCCCTAGTATTGTAGATCCTTATAGTCTTCTAGGAATGAGTTGAGTAGGCACGGGCCCCAGCTCATCGAGCTCCCCTTTGTGAATTGTGCCTCGACTGCTACTACTCCTGCAGACACTTCTTCTTTTCGACACTTTCTCATTAGTTAGTAACCAAGAAACCTGGTTGTAAACCGAGTGGTATGATCATTAATTTCATTGATCCTAATTCCTTTGTTCCCCCTCTCTATGCCATACTTCACTTTAATCTCATCGGAGATGGCCTTTGTCTGAGTCTTGTCTTCTAGGTATTTCTATGACTTCTCCCCATCTGTTGGTAGCCCTATAATCTCTCTGATGAGGTCAACATTGATTGGTACTAGCCTGTCCATCCATAGTATGCCTCTGTGCACTCTTGCTAGCAATTTTTTAACACATGCATTTATGTATTTCCCACACCCGAAGTGTGGTATGTCTAAGTGGTTCATGATACTTGTATTGTATAGGCCTAATGGGCCCTCTCCCTTTCTCTCTAGGTAGCTTTGTGCTGCCAAATATGGGAACTTTGTGGCATTCGAGAAATCATGGTTAGATTATTTAAGGCCACTGAATCCTCTTATCATGTTATCCCCAATTTTCACTTCATTGGGAATTTTCAACATTACTATACTTAGCTCTACCTGAGTGCATTGCATGCCCTACATACTGGTTTATTCTCTCAACTTCTTTTTCCTTGTGGGAATGGTAGTCCCCCCTCTTTCTCTGTTCCTTACTCTGGTTCTAGATCTAGGCCCTGCTGTGTGGATTCCATGGCCAGTTCTACTTCCTGTGGTGCTTTTCCCTTGGACGTGTCAGATTTCGTCCACTTGGCATCCTCTACTAGCTTCTTGTGCTCCTATCTAGATTCTTTCTCCTCCTCCACATGTAATGTGGTCTGCTCATATTTCACTGTGTGTATTTCTTCCACATCCACCACTATTGGCATATCACTGGTTCTGACCTGTGGTCCCTATGTGCTACTCTGGGTTCTTTGTCCAGTTCTGCTTGGTGCTCCAACCCATGGTGGTGACATGGTGGTTAAATTCAAATGGAAAGCTCTCAATTCGTCAGGTGGTAGCGCAATTCCACAATCTATCATTCTTCTGCTCGACTCAATATTTTTCTCCTTACCAAAAATCACAATGGGTCAGTTTTCCCCCCTCTTTCTGACTTTATAGTGTGTCAGGGAAATGACATTTTTGTCGCACTAATACTTGTCACTTTTCCCCTTTTTTGTTATGTTTCATGCACACGATACCTTTTTACCCGTTAACTGTTCTTCTACGTGTCATGTTTACGAACCCTATTTTTCTTACAGTGCCCCGTTCCATTTGCCTAGTCCTATTCTGTCGAGTCCCTCCATCTGCGTTGAATTATTCTTATTTTTATCCCTCTTTTTTTTTTTCTATCTATGTAACTCTTTACTACACGGTAACTTCCTAAGTACTAGGAGGTCAATATTCCCTATACATCTTCAGTTGACTCCCATTGATCATTCCTCTGATTTTTTTACCTCCTAAATCTTTCAACTATACATCTCCCCCAACTATGAAAATCTTCACTTCATATGGTCCCAACCAATGCATTCTAAATTTTCCTGGGTGCTGAAGAAATTTATTGTCATACACCAAGACTAGATCTCCTTCATTGAAACTCTTCATTTTTATATGTTTGTCATGTCAATATTTATCCCTTTCTTTATGTACTTCTTGGTGAAATCCTCCTAGAATCCTATCTCCTTCCATCACCCTCAGCTAACCTAGCCTTTCTTGTACTGCACCTTGGTCTGTCATGTTAGTGATTGATGCTACGTGTAGACTAGGTACCGAATATTCTAATGGAACCACTACTTCTTGTCCATACACCAACCTGAATGGTGTCTTCCCCATAAATTTTTTGCATGTAGACCTGTATGCCCATAATATTGCTGGTATCTTCAAGTCTTAATCATCCGTGTTGACATTGCAGATCTTTGTCATTACATTCTCTAGAATCTTATTAAAGGCTTCCACTATTCCATTTGCTTGAGGGTGATATGGTGTACTCTTTTGATTATAGACTTCAAACTCCTCGGTCATAGCCCTAATAATATTTTTAATGAAGTGAGTGCCTTGGTCACTCATCAAAATCCTTGGGAATCCAAATATAGTAATCACTTGCTCAAGCAAGAAGTGTGTTGTTGTCTCTGTGATGCAGTCTTTTACTGGTGTTGCTTCTACCAATGTCATTAAATACTTTATCGCAGTAATGATATACCTTTCTCCTGACCTCTTTTCTGGTGGATTAATTGGTCCCACAAAATCTATTTCCCATTTTTAAAATACTTGCAAGGTTACTTGTGGTCTTAGGGGCATCTCATCTCGTCAATTAGGTTTTCCAACCCTCTAACATACATCACATTTCTAGCAGTAATCCTTTTCATATCTATGAATGGTTAGCCACCATAGTCCAACACATAATACCTTCTACGTGGCAGATTTTCCTGCATAATTTCCTCCATCTATTCCCTCATAGGAATTTACTAAAATACCAGGTCTTTCATGTTCTATTACACATCTTCTCAAGATGTTGTCTGCACCCATCTTGTATAAATGTCTTGCAATCAATTGATAGTGTTAAGGTCCTAACCCGCACATAGGTAGATCAATGTATTCGGATGTAATAAAGGTCAATATTAATAAGACCTTTCAATAAAATAGAATAAGGCGGATGTAAGAAGACCTAATAGAAGCTTTCGCTTC
>SNQJ01S0068541.1:120302-145363 GCA_010110895.2 Picea sitchensis | reverse complement strand
TGCTTGCCTCCCCATTGAAAACCCTGCTTGACACTTGTCAAAGCATGTAGTGGAGCTGCAATGGATGAAAAGTTAGCAATAAACTTTCTCCAGTATTGGGCTGCTCCCAAAAAACTCCTTACCTCTGTCACATTGCTGGGTCTTGACCATTCCAAAATTACTTTAACTTTTGATGGATCAATTTTTAACTCACCACCACCAACAATATGACCTAAGTAAATAAGTGAAGTTTTACCAAATTCACATTTGAACAACTTCAAAAACAACTATTCTTTCCTTAAAACATCCAAAATTTTCTTCACATGTTCAATATGCTCTTCACGAGATTTACTGAAAATCAAAATATCATCTAATTAGACAATAACAAAATCATCCAGGAAAGGCCTTAAGACATCATTCATCACTCGCATAAAAGTAGCAGGTGCATTGCAAAGTCCAAAAGGCATCACCATCCATTCAAACAAACCTTGCTTAGTCTTAAAAGCTATTTTCCATGTATCGCCTTCAGCAATTCTAATCTGATGATAACCACTTCTTAAGTCTCACTTAGTGAAATATTTTGCATCTTTAAGTTGATCTAGTAAATCATCAATACGTGGAAGAGGATAACGATTTTTAATTGTTATCTTGTTCAAGGCCCTGCAATCAACACACATTCGCCATGTTCCATCCTTCTTTGGAACCAAAACAATCGGAGAACCACATGGCGAAGAACTCGGCACAATTACCCCTTTGTCTAACAACTCCTGAATTTGTTTTTTAATCTCAATATTTTCCATAACTGACATTCTATACATACCAATATTAGGAAGTGGACAATCTTGTTGTAACTGAATTTCATGTTGTATTCCTCTTTTCGGAGGCAATCCTTTAGGTTCTTTAAACATGTCGTCACATTGATTAACAACTTCAAACAAACTTGATTTTAACTTAGAATCACAACCTTCAAATGCTTCATTCTCTACATCATTTTTAGGTTTGATCATTAAGAGAACAAAGTTTTTACTTGCATTAACTAGCCTCTTCATTTGCCCTACGTTAATGATTGATAAGTTCATTTTCTTAGTGTGAGCTCTGACAACATACTCAACATTATCCTTAAACAAATGATACTTGTTTTCCTGCCGATAGAATATAGCTTTCCTATCATACAAATAAGGACTTCCCAAAACAATGCCACATATATATCCAATGGTATCACATCCAATTCTACTTCATCAAAAAGTTAAATACGATTTATAGCAAACCTAAGATTAGACTTTCTGGTTACTTGTAACTTTGCATTATCACATGTATCACATATCCAACCAAGAAGGTAAGGCTTGGGATGTGGGCTTGTTTCAACCGGAACTCTTACTTGTCTCTTCTGAGATAAGATTTTCTTGTGACCCCGAATAAAACAATGTATCAATCTTTGTATGCTTTGAAATAACCATTATATGAAATATGATTCTAATTCGTTTCTCTATTTAGGTTACATTGACATGTGCATTGTCGAGAGCTAGTACTGTGAGTGTACCTTAGCAACCCCATGGCTGTGACCCAGCCGTCCTGCGTCCACGGAATCAGACCGTCTTATACAGCGATTCGCCTTAGCCCGTCTTTGACTTCCCTTTGTAGTTGTTGCCAAACTTCTTGGGAGTTTCGCGCTCGGGATGAAACTTCGTGATGTTCTTCGCCATTAGCCTTCAACACGAGCGATGTTTACATGTGACTTTTCTCCTTCCTTCTTCATCGTAGCATTCTTTCTGCCTTGACCTTTGAATTTCTTCTTCACTTTATCTCCTTGGTAAAAGGCGTCTTATTGAAACCTTCATGTGTATCCTTATTTTCCCTTGCTTCCAAATGAGTAACATATACACAAACTTCATCTAGACTTGATGAGGTTAAACATTGGGAATGACCTGCCTCAAATAGCATACAAAGCACCAATATATTTGAGCAATGTTTCCTGTGAAGACAAATCAAATACCAAAACCAAAACCGCCTTCTAAACTCTTAAGGTAAAACTCTGAACAGTGCATCCCTTTTGCTTGTTAGAGTGCATATCATTCATTGTTGCCTTTTGTTTTATAAATGAGGATAAAATTGTTTCTTTATTCTGATATTAGAGTCATTCCAAGAGAAACCAAAATTTTCCATTCTTTTAATTTCTTCTTGTGTCTTAGATTCCCACCAAATCAATCCTGAACCATCTAATCTTAAAGGAAATGGCTGAGATTTTTGTTTCATCATCTTGTATCTTTGTATTCTATAATAAACTTCAATTTTTCCTTATCAGGTTATCTAGAAACTTTTCTACGCATTAACTTCTCCATTATAAGTAGCTCGATTTACTTATCAAGCTTTAATGAAGGAATTTGAAGGAGTTTTACCATGCCCTGGAAGATGTTTTGAACTTGAAGATGGGATGATGGAGGAGGGGTGGGCGGAGAAGCACCATTTCCCTCCATCTCACTGATTCTTGTCACCATAGCCTTCATTATGCATTGAAGGTTGGAGCCTTCACCTTGTGACATTATGTTCTGTTCCAATAAAATCTTCATCATGTTTCTCAGCTCGATGTGACTTATGCGGATCTTCATGATATCCAGAAACAACGTTCATGATCATCTGCATGTACCATACTTGGTGAATGCCTCCACGCAATCCAGCGGTGACGAACACTGCTTCCTCCTCGTCAGGATGAGAACTTGGTTCCATAAGTTGACCTTCTCCTCGTAAGAGTTTTCAACCTTGTGAGCATCACCAACAAAACTTGCAAACAATATCAAGTCTTCAAAACCTTTGCTTTGATACCTTGATCTAAAATATATAGCCAGAACGATAAACCAGTTAAATTAATTTACAGAGTGGTATTATGTATTTAATCTAGCGGATCAATTTGCAACACATATTAAATGATTACTTATTTCTACATAAGTAATCATTAACTATGTGTTGCAAATTGAAATGATTGCATTAAACACATAACATTTAACTTGATAAAGGAGTTCACCCACTCCGGGCTACATCTCCTTGTCCAGCCTCCAAATGGATCTTATATTAAATTGCTCAAAGTTATTAAAAAAAAAGTCTTCCTGGTCTCGATCAACAAAAGTGACTCCAATATGGCTCCAGCGGTGATCCATTCTAAGGGGTGCTTAAGCCGTGCAAAACCCTACATCTCTAGGCTCACGTGACTCTTGAAGCGATGAAAAATGAAGAAGATAGCCTCCTTTGAAGTCTCCCCTTCTTCTTTGTTGTCTTTGGTTCTACACTTTGCACCCTTTGCATGAACCACCTGGAACCGCGCTCCCAACGTTATAACCTGGCACCGGAAGCAGCGTTATATGATTGTAAACAATAGGACAGTTAAGGCGCCTCCAGCCCCAACCGCCTCAGCATTTGGTCATATGCCCATACAACCATAGGATGGGCGCATAAGTCGTTGGCTCGTTGCAAAACCATGCCAACAGACTCAACCCACACTTTAAACAATGTATTACATAACATAAAACCCCGCGCAATACAAACCCGCGCGTGCACAAAATATGGGTCGCGGGTTTCCAAAACCATGCGCCAACACTACATGAAGTTACAATTAGCCTTGCCGATAATCGCGCCATGAAAATGTTCTTAATAAGCCATAGTCCATGGACTATATTTCAAACCCGCCATATAAAAAAAATACGGTCATATATATGTGACAGCAAAAACCATGGGTCGGGGCGTAAGCCCAGTACCCTTACCCTTCGCTGAGTACGCTCAAACTTGATATGAGTTGGGATTTATAACAAGGAATAAAAGGCGGGAGTAATGGCTTCAAACGAGGGATTATAGAAAACGTTGTGTTGTGGGAGGTCCGGGGTCGAACCCCATGACCTCCAATTCATTTATACAAACACGTATAGACCAACCACATGTGTCAACATGTTATTGGTCAATGAACATCCAACCAGAATGTGCCACATCACCAGTCTTCCACGTCAACCAAAGGTACGGGCCTCCATGTGGCCGTACGGACTATACGGACAGGTACAGTCAACATACCAAATTTTTGCCTGTTTGACTTGGTGGTCAGGTGGCAGTATCTCCTCCATACGGACTCCATTCGCGAAAATAGATATACCGCCGGAATCAGGAAAGCGAGGCGGACCTGAAATGGAACTGTTTTCCATCTCAATCCGAACGCTTTGAAGGTGAAACCAATTTTGATCACGATCGAATTTTGATACATCCTTCTAGAAAATCATATCATTTGGTTATCCCTCCTGATTCTGAAGAAATTTAGTCATAGGTAAAGCTAATTGTGCAAGAAATATAACATCCATCATGTAGACCAATTGAAAAGATGTAGTGTCAATGGATTTTTTAATCGTCACTCTATCATCCCATACAACAAACTTTAGCGTAGAATCCCATCCTTTCTTGTTTTCTTCTAGAAACTTTTTAACAATCTTCATCAATCCCTTGTTTGAGGATTTTTCAAGGCCATTACCTTGTGGGTATGTGTAGAGTAGAATGAGTAAGATGAAATGCCAAATTTTTTTCCGCGAGGAATTTAGTGGGGATCAACTTTGAAGAATTTAGGCATTATGTTGGCAATTTTTTGGGCAACCAAATCTTGATAATATATCTTCCAGAAAGTTGATGATGACTTTATGTGTAGAATTCCTGGTTGGCACAACCTTGATCCATTTGGTAAAATAGTCTATAGCGGTTAAAATCACCTATGTTGGCCACTGGATGGTGGATGGATTTCACCAATAAGAATCAATCCCAACTGTTGAAAGGGACCAAACACCAATATAGGTTTCATAGGTAGTGACTTGAGATGTGTTGTTTCTAAGAATATTTTACATTTTTTCCTGAATGTAGTTTTAACGCAGACATCAATAGAACAAATTTTGCCAATAATATCGAGCTATGAGTATTTTGTAAGTTGTTGTTCTCCAGAAATGGGTGTCCTCCACATAAATATTCATGAAACTCAAACATCACATTCTTTTCTTCATCAAGATCTAAACATATCAATAAAATCCCAAAGGGATATTTCCAATAAAACATTTGATCATTAATATAGTATTTGAATTCTTTGAGTTTCAAAGATCTCATATCTTTTTCAAGACTAGGAGGAGGCTGTAAGTTCTGCAAGAAATAAATGATACCCTTATACCAAGATCATTCAACCAACTCTGGATCCACCTGAAGGTTGTTGTTTGAATTTTAGATTGTTGATTTACATAGTTAGTGCCCATGAAATTCACTCCTAGAGCTTTGCAATTTAACTCTGCTTCCTTGTAATCTGCTAACCCTATCCTTTAACCAACTTAGTTTGGTTATTTCCAAATCAAACTCTAAGATCTTAGCAATCCTTGCTTCTCCTTCCATCAATATCAGGCTACATAAGAATTTCTCTCACTGCACTAAAGGTACATAGGCAATAATTTTTTAATGAGAGATCAACACTCACAGATGCTTTGAGGCTACTAACCAATTCCTTCTTGTTCCTGTGATCTCATACATGGTTCCAAGCATCTCTTAAAGCTCTCAACTGAAGAGAAATGGGTTGCTCATCATCTTTGTTTTTTATAAAAGTACAAGTATGATGTATCATCTGGGATGCAAGGGAAAAATCAAGAACTCCTTTGGGTAACGGGGTATTATCAGCACAAGAGAATCACCTAAATCTTTATTGATCATTTCAAAGGAATTTCTGGTCTCTGCAGTCCATTTCACCTCACTTTGTTTCCTCAACATGTTTGTAATGAATTTTACCAGCTCAACAAAATTAGAAACAAAACTTCTCAAAAAATTAATTTTTCCTAGGAAGGATTAAATTTATTTATTGGATCTTGGTAAGTTAAGTTTATGAATAGCTTCCACTCTACTAGGTTCAATCTTTATACATGATTCCAAGAACAATATGCCCTAATAGCTTACCTTCTTTCTTAGAAAACTATGATTTTTTAGGTTTAAGGAAAGTCCATACTTCCTACATTTCAGGAACACCTTCTTCAAATGTTACCAAATGTTCTTGATCCAGGATTGAGAAAACAATGATATCATCTAAGTATATCAACACAAATTTATCCTTCTCGCCAACGAAAATCGAAGCATCCATTACTGGATTTGGAAAGTTTTGCATTCATTAATTGAGATGGAATCTTGGCATAGAGAAATTACCGAGGAGTTGAGACTATAGTTCCTATGTCATCTGGATGCAGGATATAGAGTTAGCCAGCTTTGAAGCCATCAATCCTTGGAAATCATTTTCCCAGGCCAAATCACCCTTTGTAAAATATGTTTCATTTATAGGTAAAGCGTGTCCTTCCTAGAGGGAATATATGTTAAGATTCCTAAAAGTCCTACAGTATTATTTCCCCATTATTTTTCCTGACTATAACCATATTGGCTATCCAATCTAGATATCTAAGAGGAATGATTAGTTGTGCATCAATCATTTTTTTTACTTCTCTTTCCATGATAGGAAAAAACATGGGATGGTGCAATGCAGGCTTCTGCCTAAAGGGTTTTGTGTTATCTTTCAAAGGAATCGTGTGCTCTATAATTATTGTATCATAGGTCTTCAGGTATTCATACTTCCATGCAAAACATCAGAAAAACTCTTTGACAACTTGAGCATATTCAGCTCTTTGTTTCTTTTGTTGAGTATTGCCTGGAAATTTTTGGTTCATGTTCAGTTCACAAATTACAATATGTCAACTTTGAATATTCACTTGGAATGTTTAGCTTCGCAGGAATATCATTATGATCAAACAACTTTTCCAAAGGAACCAACCCTTTAGGGATATGATTACTTGGGCAGAAGAATATGATGATATGAAATATTATTTACAAGTTCATCATTCTACATATTTTCTTCAATGTATTCATCTTGATCTATATGCAATGCAGAAAAATCATCAATTGTTTCCAAGAATCTCTTCAACTCATGCGTCATCTTCAATACACTTTCGATTATTTGACATTATGCTCCAGTTAGCAGTCTTGACCCCTCAACATCATACTTGAAGAGTTTGGGAGGCAGGAGGAACTTTTTAAAAACTACTTGCAAAACAACAAGAGGAATCAGTATTAGATTAGCAGCTCTCAAGAAACAAAATATATGTTAAAAGATGAGAAAAATTGTCAATCAAATCCCAAGATTAATTTATGTAAGCCTTCAGTCTGGGATTCTTTGTTTCATAAATATTTATGAAGCATTTGCTGAAATCAGTTCAATGAAACGCAATCCCTCGATATTCATGTCCTTTGTAGCCCTAATCCCCAAAGAATCAGGAGCTTCATCACTGCACGCAATATTTTTAGCCATGAAGTCAATTTTGAAGAGACAAAGTAATAACCTCCTTTGAAGGAGAAATGAAAACTACCCCATTTTAATACCATCCTTGGAAAAAAAACCGTCCAAGTACATTTTCCACAAAGGAAAACCCCTACCTTTTTTCTCATGTTTTGCCGAAATATGACTTTGGATTGATGAGCATGATTGAAAAGAATTAGAAAAATGAAGAACACTTGAACCCAAATCAATATCTACAACATAAATTTGATGATTTGTAGGATTTTGTTCATCAACGATGATATAGGCTAATTAGATTTCCATATACAATCTCCTATATTTCACTAAAAGAAACATGATTGTAGCATGTAAGAATATCAATGCATAAAGTTTCCACCTAATATCTTAATTTATGACATAGACAGTAGCATTCCAAAATTTTAGGGGCTACATCAGCAACCACTATATCCATAACCATACTTCATGGGGCGAAATTTTGGAAAGAGTGACAATGATATTTTGCGGCCTAGGCACTTCACTTTCTGGCAGCACCCTAGAAGACCCCAGCACCAGATGTTAATGGATGCTTAAGTTGGTGAGTTGACACGATATCATTTTTGCATGCCTTCCACAGTAGCAATTGTGCATGTGGCGTGCACTAAAGTGATAAAGTGTGCACATTCTAGGACCTACGTGCAACAAACTTAAGTGCATGATTTTGAGGCCAGAGAAACTTTGTGTATATGTTATGTTTTAAAGGCTTGTTAGGCGGGATGTAGAAAGGACAGGTATATCTATAATGTAAAATTTAAAACAATCACACACAAATGTGTGAAAACACATCCATTTATAGTAGACCTACATGTAAAAGAGTATGGGGACAAACTCCACACACCCTAGTTAGAGAAGGGGATAGAAGTTAAGGATGAAAGGGGCTAAGCTAGGGGCTCAAACCAAAATGATATTATATTAATATTCTTTAAAATTATAAAGTATGGATAATTGGCTATCCTAAGTTCTAAGGATAGAGACAAGTGGGCCAAAGTGGTTCCCAAATTGACAGAGTGTCAGGTTAGAACATGCCACATCTCAATTTTGGAGTTGGTTCATTTCCCATCATTCCATCATCATTCACTCCTCCATTGAGCCCAGCCTCATCATGTCACTACTAAATGTACCCATGCACAATACATTACTACAGATTTACCTTGGGAGTTAGCAAGGCTGAAGCCTTGGTTTCGGGCAGGTGGGATATTGAAGTGATGGGTTTTGGGGGCCAGAATTGTTGGGAATTGATTTTTCAAAGGTACCAAACTGGCCTCTGAACTTTTAGACTTCTTGTTGATTGTCCTTCTTTGAAGCCCCACAAAAGGAAGTGGGAGGCCAGGGACTATTAGTGAGAGAGAAGGGGCACACTTCTGGGGTGGGACAACCTATGGGAAATGAGAGGGATTGCTTAGGTTATTGATTCGGTTGCTTTTGTGATGGATTTTTCTGTTAAAATACAAGATACATTAGCCTAGTTAGGAATTCCTTTACAGGTGGAGTTGTGAGTCCCATCTAGGAATGAACCAACTGATGAGATTTTGAAGCGGTGTGGTCCCTAGAGTAGGAGGAACATGGAAGTCTGCATTAGTTGGCAGAAATATTTTACCAAGAGATAGAAATAATTTCCAATTGTATGTTAAATTACATGCTTTGTATTTATACATGCATTATGTTTATGGGATTTTTTTTCTGGCCATGTTGCATGTATTTTGATGTGTATGTATGAATATATACATTTGCAGAGTTTCTTTATGTTTTTAATTTTTTTGTATATAGTTCAAAATTTTTATATGGCATAGCCAGTTGGATGATAGGATGCACACAATGCCAGGTATCGAGCTCAGTTTTCCAACAAGGCACAGATGGCTCAGAAATTTGGAATCAAAGTGAAATTTCCACAGTGATTTTGGAAGTGGCCAAATTACAGGAGATTCTGACTGTATCCATGGTAAAAAGTCGGAAGCAATTCACGATGGGGTGGGTAAAATCTCCAATTTTTGTTGTTAATTTCATGGGAAAATTGAGAAATTATGCCAAGTGTTGAGATATTATTGGTTTAGTATCTGTTCTAGAAAATTCAGACACAGAATTGGTTGAATTTGAAGTCCTGAGAGAATCCATGATAGATGGAGTGAGATTAGTTGATTAAAATTCTCAATTAATGAATTCTAATTTTAGGAGAAAAATTCATTCTAGAATGCTCGATGGTGATTTATTTGTTAGGAGGTTGGGTGGTGTTATGAGTGAGGTAGACAAATTTCATGAATTCACCGAGGAATGTCCATGGTGAAAAGTGGGAAAAGTTTGGCAAAAGCCCGTACTTTTATTGAATTCTTATGAGAATTGATGCACAAAATATAGAGAGTCATGGTGTATGCACTTAAAGTATGATGTGTAGTGAAAAGCTTATGATAGGTAGAGAAATAGAAGTGTGGGTTTGCGCACTAAAATTTGGTGCTACAAAGTACAAGTTGATATGTGTGGAAAAATATTTGACAGGTTGTCGCGGATGTGCACACTTACAAAAGTTAGTATTGCCTTGATTTTAAAAGTTAATTATCTATAAAATAATAGTTACACACAAGTGTACTGCCAAATTGGTGTTACCTGGTCTGAGAGATGGTAATGCAGAAAATACTTGAGTGTGTAAGGTGTAGCACTGAATTTGGCGTTGTGTGGAAGAATTGGTAATCACGTGAAAAATAATGGTGTGCATGTGTGTACACTTAAATTTGGCATTTCACGTGCTGCATAGGTATTGTCATGAAAATAATGGTGTGAATTTACTCGCATAAGATTTAGCGTTAAACTAATTCGCTTATGGAAAAATAATGAATTACCTGGATGTCATACCTAAATTAACTGTCTTGATTGAAGATTAGGTGGCACATGCATAATATTGGCGTCTTGGTGTGCATACGCGCAATAATATTATGTAGTGTCATATAAAGTAATTAAAAGCGAAACCTGAGAGGGTACAGCCGGTCGCGCGTAAAGTTAGTATATGAAATACGTATGCTAAACCTTCATGCAATGAAGCCAGTTTTAATTAATGGTGTGTGTGAATTACTGAATTATGCGATGGGAAGTACTAAACTTTGGCACAATTGGCACATAAATTTACAATGTGTGTGAAATATTAGCATGCGACAAAAAGGTACCTTGCCAAACATATATTATTGAATTACATGAACAAAATTGTGCATGAGTATTAGATATTGAGTTACATTGTACAAAAGAAATAGTATTACACCGATATTAAGTCTGAAGAAGTGGTCCACATTGGTTATAGATGCATTGAAACGCTACCTTATGAAGGTATTTATTGCATGTGCTAAAACAATTTGGGTGTATATTTTCATCAACTTCTTACTTACGTGAAGTCATTCTGGATGGTCTACAACAGCGAGAGAAAACCCGATTAATTTCGACATTTTATATTGTTTTAGAGTCATCTCTCTTTTTACCTTCCGCGATTTTTGAGGATCTATGAAAAGCGTTTCTAAGCTACTCAAAACCACAGAACAAACTATACAAAAGGTACACTTGTTACAAACTCAAAATGAAAGAGCCAGAGAGAGATTTCGAAAAATGGGTGTAAACCATTCCGTCAAACAAAAGATTTTATGAGGAAGTTATAGGACAAAGGTGGGATAGAGATTTTAAGACCAACTAACACAGAGGAGCCATAACTTTGCTCAAAATGATTAGAGCCGCAGGCAGTCTGGAAATGCATGAACCATATAAAGGAAATAGATCATGGAGCTGAATTAAAATTTAGGGCATGTTAAAAATGTTTAAGATGGAGCCAGGAAGGTACAGCAACATTCGGATCAAAAGCTTTAATTATTTCTAGAACTTGGTATTTTGTAACTGGCATCCTAGAACCAAAGAGGTGAAAACTTGGAAAAATGTGAAAATATGTATATGAAGAGCAATTGATGATATCCCTATCAAAAATCCAATTAGACCAGGTTCAAAATGCATAATTACAACAGAGATTTACTTTCAAAGTTAAAGTGTGAGCAGAGAAAAGAATTAATGGACAATTTCGATAACCATAACTACGCTCAAGAGACTGGAATTGAGCATGAGTAAGCGTTAAGAAGGTATTAGACTGATTAGAATATAAATATTCCTTAAAAAATTGATATAGGTAAGTTTTACGTAAAATCAGAAGAAATAATTCTAATGCGTTATTGAACCATAATTGTACATAATTTTATGAATCTTTTAAATTATTTAGCCTAACAAGTTGTGTTGGATGCACATTTTTATCCAGGAGTTAACAACAATTATATTAGAATGGGATCAACACAGAGTTCAGAATCATGGAAGATACACAAGGGTCTTACAACCAGAAAGATGATATCAAAGGGATGTATGTCAATATGGGTAATGAAGGTACAAATTCAAATGGGCATGGAGAAGGAAAATAGGAGATCATAATTTGGTAGAGACAATAAAAATTTTGGAAAAGGATGTCCAAATTTATAAATATTATAATGAGAAATAAATCAGGAGAAGGAGGACTTCAACATAAAGTTGATGTAGAGCTTGGACATAATATGAAAGAATATGGATAAGGAGAATGGCTCAAGAAAATGAGGAAGCTGCAGGTCTCATGATGAGAAGAAGAACAAGAAGCGTTGGAAGAAATCACCATCACTCCACAAGGCATTCACTAGGAGAGAACACATTATTTCAAGTCCATCCCTTATCATGAAACATAAGACGAGGTTTGGGGTGGATGAGTTACAGGATAAATGAAAAAAACCAATCCTCCTACATTTGATGGTGAGTACAAGAAGGATAAGGATGAAGAGACATGGCTACTAGGCATGGTAAGAGTATTTTGAATTGCATAATTATAACACACATATAGGAATAATTGAAATCCCATCATCTCAGGGGGAAGACATCCATGTGGTGGGATAATATTTTGCAGATTTCAGCTGACTGAAGAGAAAAGTATTACTTGGAGGAATTCAGAGGTATTTTCAAAATAAATACTTGACTAAGAGATACTATGACAAGAAAATGAAGGTGTTCTTTAAATCAAACTTGGGAGTATGACCATATATGAATATAAAAGAAAGTTTTTAGAACTGCAAAGTATGTTTCTTTCATCAAGGGAGAGCCAGTTAGATTCAGAGGTATTTGAGAGGGATGCCATCATTTATCCCGGTGACAAGATATAATATAGTGATCCCAAAAAATTTGGAGGATACCATAAGGTGATCTAAATGCAACACATGATCAACATAAAGGAAGGTCAAATTTCCAAAAATCTTGGAAATACAAGAAGAAAAATCTCTGGAACAAAGGAAGAAGGGAACTAATCCCCCATTCTTCAAAAATAATCCTCAAAAGGACAGCTTGACTTATGAGAACCGAGATGTAAGAGATAATGGGGAAAAGACCGAGTCAACCACCTATTCAATGTTGTGGTTGTGGGAGATCATGTATGAGAGATTTTCCCTCCACGGTGTAAGAAAAAGTGAGGGCTATTCCTGCAATGTACATCCAAGTTGAAATAGTGAGGGACATGGGAAGAAATGTACCCTGGAGATCATGCAACCTGGACAGCTTGATAAAATAAGTTTAGTCCCACTGCAGATTGAATTAGAAGTTATGATCAACAACTAAACCATTATTTTAATTGATTCAAGGCTAGTCACTTAGTTATATAGATCTAAGATGGTGGAAAGATTGCATTTTCAAAGAATCAAGCATGGAAAATATTGGTTAGATGTAGCTACAACTCTAGGAGCTAAAAGAAAAATTAATGAGATAGTTAAAGAATGTCCAATGGACATAGATAATTTGAAACACGAAGACAGATTGAACATCATACCTTTAGGTTCCTATGACTGCCTAATTGGGATCGATTGGTTGGATAACCTACATATTGATATCCTATATTATTATAATAAGGCATTTACTTGCTTGGATGAGGAAGGGAACCTAATGACAATACAAGGAATTCTGAGTGATCATATGGAGAATTTCAGCATTAAATTTGAAGAAAATTCTGAGAAAGGAACATCAAATATTTGTAAGGTACATGGAAGAGAGACACCTAAAGATAAGGCATCAAATATTGAAGATTATCTTGAGTCCTAAAAAGTTTGAAGATGTATTTAGAAATAAATGCAGGATTACCTAAAAGAGACATTGATTTCTCATCAGATTTGATGCCTAGAGAAGCCCAGTGCTCCAAGACCCCTTACTGAGGATGGAAATTACATAATTGAGAATTGTAAATGAAAATTGAAGAGGTTCTAAAGAAGGGGTATATATACTAAATTAGTAATAGGCTTAGGGGTGCCCAGTCAGTATTTAATACAGCAGAAGAGAAAGGATGGAACATTGAGACTTTCATTGACTTGAGGAAGTTGAACAAAGTAAATGAGAAAAGGAATAAGTATCCTTTACCAAAGGGTCAATGACCTCTGATCCAGAGTTGAAGATGAAAGGGTATTCTCAAAGATTTATCTCAGGTCATGTTATCATCAAGTAATAATTAAGAAGAATACATCAACAAGACTACTGCTAGAACAAATTATGAATTTATGAGTTCACAGATGAATTGCCATTTTAGACATCAAATGCAGTTGTCTTCATGTGTTTAATTAGATGGGTATTTTCAAAGAATACTTAGATAAGTTTATCATTGTATTTTAGATGAAATTATTATATATATTCTAAGTCAAAGGAAGAGCATGAACAACTTGCCAAAGGATGGTGTATAGGTATTGAAAGGAGCCTCAATTATTTTCAAATTGAGCAAAATTATCACATTTAATCGAGAAAAAGTCATTATTTAGGACATATCAATTCAGAGAAAGGGATAACAGTGGATCCTTGAGAGATAGAGGCCATTAAAGGATGGTTGGTGCCAAATAATGTGACAAAGATAAGATAATTCCTTGTGGGCCTTACAGGGCTACTATAGGAGGAGATTGAAGGATTCTCAAATAATGCACACCAATCACTTCCTTACAAAGAAAGGGTGTGAGGATTTTAAGTGGACGACAAGTTGTGAAGAGAGTTTCTAACACTTGAAAGATTTATTAACAGGATATCCAATACTAAAGAGTTATTTTATCAAATGAGGAAGACTTCATTGTGTGTATTGATGCATGAAAGGAAGGGATTTGTGGAGTCCTCAGTCAAAGTGGTTTTGTTGTATGTTATGAATAAATGAATTTGAAGGAGCATGAAAGGAAATATTCTACTCGTGATTTGGAGTTGGTAGTCATAGTGCATGCCTTGAGATTATGTGGAGCCCTACCTCCTTAGGGGAAAATGTTTGAGGTGAGGATAGACCATAGTGGTATAAAATATTTATTTGGAAAACCAACTCTAAATGCAGAAGAAGTGGTGGATTTATAATTTCTCGATTGAATATGACTTTGATATAAATCATATCAAAGGGAAAAGAACAAGGTGGTTGATGCACTTGAGAGGAAAGTGCATGAGTTGCATGCTATAACCACATTAGCATGTACCAATCAAATTTGAAAGATAGAATCATAGAGGCTGCAAATCATATTTACAATACATGGAAATAATATAAAATTTATCATAAAGGTATTTTCTGTTGAGAAGATTGAAGACTATAAATAGAAAATGATGAAATTCTCATGTCTCTGAGAGTGAGATTTATGTATAAAATTTCAGTGAAATGCATTGTGAGAGAAATGCATAGCAATGTACCTTATACAGACCAGGGTTATCGAGGAAAACTATTTAGTTGTCAAGGAGCCAATATTGGCGGGCATGAAGAAAGAATTTGTTAATTTTATTGCCAAATGTTTGGGTGTATTACGTGATCAAAAGTGACATGAACATTTATTTGGTTCTACAACCATTATCCATTCCCAAGTGGAAATGGGAGGTTATATGTGGATTTCATCCTGCAAATTGACACAAACAAAGCTGACATAGGATTCTATCCTTGGTGGTGGTGGGCAATCTTACTAAAGCTGCCCATTTATTCTAGTAAAGCTCACTCTAGGCAATAACATTGATGATATTTATATAGAGAAATTTCTCAACTACATGATATACCCAGAGAATTGTGTTTGATAGGGATCTAAAATTTACATCAAATTTTGGAAGGGATTATTCAAAAGGAGTTTGGAACAAATTTAGATTTTAGCACAACTTATCATCCAGTGGAATGGACAAATAGAGAGAATTTGAATCAAGTGATTGAGATATGTTGAGGATGTATGTGATGGATAAACCATCAAAATGGGAGGAATACTACCTACACTTAGTAGAGTTTTCTTATAACAATGGCTGCAACATCTCAAAGATGAGCCCATTTGAGGCACTTTATATTAAAGGTGCAACAGCCAGGTCAAGATGGGACAACAATAAATAGAAGCGGTGGTTGGGCCAAAATTTCTCGAGGGAAATGGAAGAGAAAATTTTGAAATAAAATAGATTAAAGGATGCCTTGAAAGGCATAAAATCTATGTTGATAAGGGGAAGAACTCATAGAATTTAAAGTGGGTGACCATGTATTCTTGAAATTAAAGACCAACAAAAGTTCCCTCAAGTTAGGAAATTGTTCAAAGGTTAGTGACTCATTATTGTACTTGGAGCGTTTGAAATCCTAGAGAGGGATGGAGATTTGTAGCATACATGCTTACCTTTACTGCATCAATGTCTATTCATAATTTATTCCATGTATCATTTCTCAAAGGGTATGTATACTTGGTGCTAATGTATCATTGATTGGAATGTGATTCATATGGAGCAAGAGGTTGCTCAAGGTGCAATGCAGTGTGCATGTGGATCAAAGATCAAGCAACTTTAGAATTGATCCATAGAGATAGTTAAGGTCTAATGGAACTAGTAAAATTCTGAGATGCAACTTGGGAGCATGAGTTCTATGTGGGAAGAATACCCACAACTTTTTGAGGACTTTTGACATTTTGTTTGTATATGTATATATATTGCAGGGGTGCATAAATAGGGGGGAATGTAATACCCCTAGGTGAACCCCAACTATAAAAGTAAATACAAATGTACTTAAGTTGGTGATTTGTTTGATATCATTTTGCATACACATTCCATGGTATAGTGTACACATGTACTACACACTAAAATAATGAAGTGTGCACATTCCAAGATTCCATGCATATAAACTTAAGTGTGTGTGATTTTGAGGGTAGAGAGTCTTTTTGTATATGTTGTGTTTTGAGGAGTTGGTGTGAGTTGGGATGTAGAAAGGACAATATATCTGTAATTTAAATGCTTGGTAATCACGTACAATATGATAATGAAAACACATCAACTGTGTGGACCAACCATGTAAAAAGGAGTATGGGGGAGTAAAATCCAATAGTTAGGGAAAGGGAGATAAAATTTAAGGATAAAGAGGGCTAAGCTAGGGAGCTTAAACCAAAGGAATATTATATTAATATTCTTAGAGTATAAAAGTATGGATAATTATTTTATCCTAAGTTCTAAGGATAGGGACAAGTGGGCCAAGGTAGTTATCAACATGACAAGTGTCAGGTTGGGGAAAATGGGGACAAGTGGGCCAAAGTAGTTCTCAATATGACAAGTGTCAAGTTGGGAACATGCATACATATAGTTTGGGCTTAGTTCATTTTCTCATCATTCCATCATCATTCACTCACTCATTGAGGTTTCCTCCATACCTCCCTATCACTGTACCCATACCCACACCTATACATGTACCTGGTTAGCTTAGGAGCTGGACTGAAGAAGTGGGTTGTCATGCCTGTGGGATATTGAAGAGGTGGGTTGTCAAGCCCATGATCAATTCTCTCTAGGTGGGATAATTGCTGGGAATTTATTTTTTGAAGGTGTCAAATTGTAGCTACAGGGCTCTGAGACTTCATGTCTGGCCTGTTGTTAAAGCCTCGGAAATAAAGTGGGGTAGCTGAGGGACTGTTGAGCAGAGAAGGGGCACACTTCCTTGGGTGGGACATGCATGTGGGGAATGAGGGACTGCAGGCTGTTAGTTCAAGTTCCCATCTGTGACAAAGTTTTTCCTGTTGTCTAAGATACATCATCCTAGTTAGGAATTCCTTTACCCAGGTGGAGTTTAGTCACAACTCGGGGGTGACCCACTGCTTAGAGTTTTAAGCAGTGTGGTATAAGGCTAGGAGGAACATGGAAGGTTTGCAGAAAGTTGGTGATATTTTTACCAAGATAAGTGTCAATTGTGTGTTAAATTACATGTTGCATTATTATATATGCGTTTATTTTTATGGGTTTTTCATGTCTGTGGTGCATGTGTATTTTTATTATTATTATGTATGAATCTATGCATTTGCAGAGTTTCTTTATGTTTTAATTTTGTATACAGTTTGAAAATTTTATGTGGCATAGCCCAGTTGGATGTTGGGGATGCTACACTTTCCTAGATTCAAAGGAATAAAGGTCATGATAATTCTTTGTGATTCTAAGCCCAACTCATCCATGACAGCTTTTGGCATTAAACTATCGGAGGCACTAGAATCCATAAGGCAATTATGTAGGATTTTATCATGCACATTCAAGGAAATGTAAAAGGGAGGGGAACTTTCATCTCTATCATCTACCAGACGTCCTAATATGATTACAGGCTTCTCATTCTGCAGGTTTATTGAATATAATGGAGTGGAATGAGATTTGGGCTGCAAAATTCTTGAGATGGATCTTTTAAAATCTTTATTTTTCATCAACTCAAGTAGTGGAATAGGAATTTTAATTTTATGAATCTCATTTTCAAAATTGAAAGTAGAATGTGACCTTTGAAGTTCCTTTACCTCATGAGCAAGGGAATTTATTACTGGTTTATTATTCTGTCCTCTTGCTTCTTTGTTAGGTGCATATTTTGTAGGAGCATTTGTCTTCTTGGGATGAGGATATGTACTCTGTTTTTCATTATTTTGTTTATATCTCAAATTGTACTTATTTTGAGATTCAGTTTGATTGATTTTCTCCCCTTGACATAATTCATAAATCTGACTATAAATCAAAGATTATTCATAAGCACTTTGAGTCAAATGAGGAGAGACAAAAGTATCTTCTGAACAATGGATCTCCTGATCTTCTTCCTCATTATTTTATTCTTCTTCATCAAATAAGTTGTTCTGTAAGGGATCTTGGACCTTTTGATCATCCCTATTTCTCTGATCTCTTTGCAAAATATGAGGTGGATTGTTTTGTCTTTTGAACTGATTTATGTTTGCAGGATATTAAGGATTTATGTTTGGTGCTTGTCTCCCTTCAAGCTTCAATCTGGCCATTTCTCCAGACAATTATTTGACCATCTTAGTCAACTCATCAACCTTTGGATCTGTACTTGTAGTACCTGAAGGAGAAGCCTCCATTTTCTATTTTCTCTTTTCTCTATCAAATTGGCCCCTCAATTCTTTTACTACCAATATATTTGACTCAACTTCTAAAGAATTATCCTGCATATTTTCCAATGTAACAAAACTTCTCTCCCTTAACAATAAACAAAATTCAGGGTCAAAATAATTTGCATAAGTAATCTTTGCAAATGTCTCTGTCGACTTGATTTCTATTGGAATCTTATTATACATTTTATTGAATCGTTTTGAAAAATCAGAAATAGATTCCCCATCTTTCCTTTTAATAGCTCCAAAGTTTTTGATGTAATACAAAAAATCCTTTTTGTCTCCCCACTGTCTTAAGAAATCATCATCTAAAGCCTCAATCCCATCTATTGATCCTGGAGGAAAGCTTCTAAACCATTTTCTAGTTTCACCATCTAGACTTTAGACAAAAACCCTCATCAAGACATCGTCATGTTCTATATTCATATTATTTGCATAATTTTAAAAGGTTGCATGATGTTCTTATGTTGTGATATCTTCCTCACCAGTGAAATTTGGCATGTATTTGAGATAATATCCAACTGGAAAGGAATTCATAGGTTGGGGAAGAACTGAGGGTGCATATCTTGCAGCCACACTAGAATCCATCCTATTCTGAGGGGGGTTAACTCCTGCCATTTTAGTAGAAGGAGTGTCAGGGATATTAGGATAAGGTTTGGATTTACTTGTCGATGGTTTGGTTCCATATTATGACAAATTTTTTGCAAAAAAAGAGCTACTAGGTGAATTAGGATGTGAAGGAGAGCGAGGTGATGAAAACTCAGACTTAACAGAAACTGGACTAGACTTTGGTGTCTCTGTTGAGATCTTAATAGAGAACAAAGTTCCTTCTTCTTTAGCTTCAGAAGACTTTAACAAATCAGTAGTTGGGGAACCTAAAAATGGGAAGTCTTCTAAACTTTCATGTCTAAACCATTTAACAACTTCTGGTGATGCAAGAAAATCAAAGCTTTCAAGGATTTTTTCTTTCAAACCTAGAGAAAAAGGTGTATATTCAAGAGAAAGACATTATAGTTTGTATTTTACAGGAGTTTCAACCTCAAGTAGATGAAAACATTCAGAAATAACAATTGGTGTGTGAAAGACAGAATTAGGTAGGTTCCCAGAAATACCTAAAGATTTGGAAGATGAGGCTCCTTGCAAAGCCTTTCCCCTCTTTATTATATTCTCTGGGTATGGTATAGGTGTGGCCATAGGTGATTGTGGATTAGCTCTTGTTCTACTTCTCTTAGGATCCACAATTGAACTTGGAGTCACCAGGTGCACTATGTAGTCTCTTCTGTTACTGGTCTTTGTACACCATCAAAACCAACGATATTCGTTGTCGTACAACGCAGGGAAAATATTCAATTTTTCCTCCCCATCAATGATGCCAAAAATGTTAGCACTAGAAGTCACCTTTATAATGCTATAAAGGTAATCCTAGTACCCATCAGAATATCAAAAGTAAAGGATAGGATTAAAAGTGAGAATGGTTCAAACTGACATGGATTAAGACTCAGTCCAGTAAATAAAATGAATGAATTCTATGCTCTAGCATGGAAGGGATAACATAAACTCCAATAAACAAATATTGGACAAATGAACAAAAGAAATAAGGAGAACACTGAAGTAAATTACATAATTTCACTTCCAACTCAATTGAAATCATTCACAGAAGAAAATCTCATAAATTAGAAACCTTCTAATTCATAAATGTAGAGTACTTTCATGGAAAAATTCACAATGCATGCAACAAATCATTAATTGCACAAACTGTAAATAGTACCATAATGAATCATTGATAGACAGTATTACATGAGAGCATAAGACATAGAACAGGTTTGGAAAAACAAAAGCTGATCTTTTATTTACATTAGAGTCCTTCAATCAGGATACACAGTTTTCAAAATTGCAAAATAATAACCAAAAGTATGAGTCTCAACCTATAATCGTTTGAACCCTTCAAAAAAGTTACATCTTACAATATATATCCTTACACATGTTATTTTCCTTGTAGGAGTTCAAAATATATCTTTTACATTGGATTCCATCCACTTAGGAGTTCGTTGTATGAGATAAAACAAAAAATCTAAAAAACTCCTAAAATCTAGTATCTTGTTTACATTCATTTAATACAATAAAGACATCACATGTTGCATGATTTAGAAAGGCTATATTGATGGGACATGTGTATTTCATGATTAACTGAAATATTGAAAGTAGTTGGAACACATATGGAAGTTGAAATCCTCAAATTTAGGTTGACAATGTGAGTTTGCAACGAACTGGTGGAATCCACTACGAAAACTCTGTTCCAACAGTTTCGCAGCGAATAACTGGAAATTGCTCTGAAACCTCTGTTCCATTTGTTTTGAATTCTGAAAATTGTAGTTGGTGTGAAAAAAATGTAAGATGGTTTTGTGTATCCTTTTTAGTCCTCAATCCTTGATTTGGACCTAGCTATTAATAAAAACTATAACCGAGCCATCAAACATCATAAGACAAAAAGTGGCCTTTAGGGTTTATAGCAGCACATAACCATATCCTTCTCAAAACTGGTGTAGTGTTCAAAAATGTTTTTCCTTTGTATTAATTGATTGTTGCCTCTACTAACAAGTCCAGGTTATGATTTTCCACTTGTTCTCTCAACTGTTGCAACTTTACCTTCAATAACCTATTCTCACCTTTCAGAACCATATTCTTCTTGTATAAATTATTCAACTAATAGTGTAGGGGCAAGGATCTTCTGACCATGTTTTTGTTGTTATCAATAGCTTCCTTGCAACTATCCATGTGCTCCTTTATTTTAGTCTTCATTTGTTTATTCTCTTGCCTCAACTACACAATTTGAACTTGTGCATTCTTCAACTAGTTTCTAAGTCTTTTGACTGTCTCATTGACTTCATTTGATGGAGAATGTATTTCAATAATTTCTACTTGCTCTTGGTGAACAGGTGCTTGAGATACATTGTCTATTATAGGATTTGACTGCCTTGTTGTTGACCTAGTCATAGGTATCCTAGGTTTTTCTTTTGTAGATGTCCCTTGACTGAATACTACCCTTTTTCTTGATGAGACATGGACCTCTGTTGCACCTTCATTTACAGAAGATATATTTTCTTTCAATGTTGACCTAGTTAAAGGTTTTCTAGGTTTTATCATTTTCACTGCTTCAGCAATGAATTCAAGCTTTCTCTTACTTTTCTTACTGTCATAGGTTTCTATAACATCTTCAACATTCTTTGTAACCTACTCTAATAGTTTTTTTTCCTCAGTTTTCTCCTTAGACTCTTTACTGAGAAAGGTTTCAACTTTAGATTCTGGGGTTTCCACTATGGTTGGTTGTTGTTCTTCACCTTTGCTTCTTTTTCCTTTCTTACTACCAGAGGCTGCTTGGGTTACCTTCACAGTTGAGGAAGGTATTTTTTCTCTTTGTTTGATGAGTAATGATAATATCTGCACTAAACCCTGATGTGGACAGAAAAGTGTCCCAATATCCATTTGTTTTAATGAGCCTCTCTAAGACTAGAAGCTTGATAAGGCCGGAATGAAATATGCTACTTTCAACTAATTTGGATTTAGCCTGCACCTTATCATACATTTCACCCAATCTTCTAAAAATATAAAATGGAAAATTCAAGAGTTTCTTACCAGTAAAATGCATGAGTAATATGATATGGTACTGGTGCACCATGTTGAAATGTCCCTCATAGGTGAAGTATCTCTTAATTACTCTTAGCATCTTATCAAAGTATTTTGTCATGTGACTCCTTGGAACTCCTTTATATATATTATCATCCTGATACTCTGGTTTGAAGTAGTCATGGAAAAATTCAGAGTCTAGGGCCATGCCCTTGAACAATCTCTCACCCTGATAAGGCATTTCTGTAGTTGTTACAATTGTCTATTCTATTACCTGAAACTCAAGTGATCCAACTTTAGTCTTGACACCATAAAAATTAATTTCAAATTCCTTAGATACCTCTGTTGTGCTACTTATATGTTTAGTATAATGCAATAATTAATTATCAATTCAGGATTCGTAATCAGTAGAGTTACAAGACACCAGTAAGAAAGGTAATTTCTAATGTCACAAGTGTAGAATTAAACTAGATTATGCATGCTGGAAACAAATCAAAATAGCAAACTGCAATGCACTTCAGTTTTCTTTCACAGAGAGGCTATCTATTCCATTATGGCACATGCAAGTATGAGATGGAATTGGTTTGATAGATCAACTCTGATATCTGACCCAGAAAACTAACTATGCAATCCACACTTCTGAAAAGAAATCACACATCAATCAGCAAAGCATAGCATGGGTAGTTCAATAGTCAATATGTTGGTTCTGTTGCGGTTCACAATGAACTTCACTAGTTCTTATCCAAGTAGTTTTGACTATTTCTGCCAACATCTATGATCACTCAAGGAAATCAAATTCATGAGAACAGAAACAGGGCATATGCAAAAACAGAGCAATTAAAGATCTCTAAGCAATTATAGAATGGAAATCTTAATCTAATTTGCATTGCTATCATCTAACAGAATTAAAGCTTTAGCTAATTCAATGTTTATACTACTGAAAACAAATACTAATGCTAATCTACAAAGAGGTTGACCTTTGTTGGGCGGTGGGCCCTTGCCACTTCAACAAGTCAGCTATTGAAGTCTACAGGAAGCTTGCTTTTTTGACACACACATTACTCTCACTCACATTTCAGAACATAAAATCATACTTTTGTTAGCAACTCAACTCATACTCAATCATGGATAATTAAAATATGGAGATAAAATGACATTCTATTAATCTTCACTCTAAATATGTTCTGTGTTATCATACGCTACTTTACATATTGGTGATATGCTAACTCTCCTACTCTCTCTACCATCCTTGCCACGACTATTTAATAGTTTGAATCATGAAACACAAGGAGGCGAAGTGATTTGCAAATCAATCAGTTGTTAAGTTCAATACTTCGGTTACATCTTTAGCTTCATCCTCATGACACAAAGTGCATGAGGATGAGGCAATCAACAAACTATTCTCATCATAGCCTTGCTAAAGCAAATAGACGTCCACCAATTGACTTAGGCGAGATCTGGCACTTAACTTAGTGCATTAGGCTCTTCCATATTAGTATTGGATCGTAATAAGAAGATGGTACTGGATCATGGAAGTGTGCAAAAGGTGGTACCAGATCATGACAGTGAATGGTCGTTGGTGCCGGATCATAACAATGTGTGTTGGTACCAGATCGCAACAGATGTTATTTTAGTACCGGATGTGCTTGGTACTGGATGGATGAGCTGGTATAGGAACGCTAGACATCTAGAGGTCAAAGATTCACATATGAAAAATTGAGCATTAGTACATGAAATATTTAATTCCTTAACTCAATAAATCACAAAATGCATGAATTAACCATACTTTACCTTATGACCTTATTACTGGCAATTGGTAGCGTTCTTGTCATTCACTCAAGCTTTAGGTAGGCCAAAAAGGTATAGGTGAAGAGTATAATAGGGTAATGGGGATGTCAATTTTGGGTCTCAACATTCCCCCATGCCAAAATCATTGCATGTCCTCGTGCAACCAAAATTTTTCAAAACTTGAGACTTTGTTCTTTACTTTGGTGGATCAATGATGTTGATGGTTGAAGCCTCTTCTCTCAGCTCCCTTTTGATGACCCTAACGTATTGTAAGAGTCATAATACCTTCTTGAGATTGTTAGAAGTCTCTTCATGGTCATCTTGAATTTGTTGGCTGGTTTCTTTCAACTGCTCATTTTCCTTTTTGATATACCTGTCCAAGAGTTGATATTCCTTCACTTCCTGTTGGAGTTCCTGATTTTGTTTTTGTAATTCCCCAATCCTTTTCCTCATTTGTTCTTTTGTCAAGTTTTTTGTTGACTCCATCATTACTGGCTGGATGCACTCCCTTTCCTTGAATTCCTCCCTCATCCCACATAAAGTAATAGTGGCTTGCTCCTCGGTCAAACTAGTGATGTCATCTTGGATTGGTAAATCCTCAAAAGGGGAAGGTCGATTGGATCTTCTGGTGTATGAGGACTGACTATTGTTTTTCCCTTCCTTACCATGCTCCTTGTAGTTATTTTACAAGGAGGTACCAGATCAGGGATGCTCACAGGCTTCCTTTTCTTCTTCTCTAATTGTGAAATGGTGAGAGGGGGTTGTGCCACAAACTGTTTACTTTTAGTTTCTGAGATATGCTTCCCTTTCTTCATAATTTTTGTCTGATGTCCCTCTTTCTCAACTGCCACCGTTGAAGTCTCCTCAACTAATTTGTTTTTACCTTTTGATTTGGAGATTTTAGAAGTCTTGTTGACTGT
>SNQJ01S0068541.1:107605-120292 GCA_010110895.2 Picea sitchensis | reverse complement strand
ATGCCCCAACTACCTGTACAACCTAACCCTAACCCCAATAATAAGGTTGTGCAGTGCATTGATATTCAAAACCAGCATATACTTTCTCTTTTCCCTGCACAATGAAATGATATTCATTTACGATCTGGGAAAATAGTAGAACCTATCATTGATGATGTTACCTCTTCTTATTCCGATAAAGAAGAAATAAAAAAGCATGATGTACTGAAGAGGTACAACCATCCTCAAACACTATTGTTGAAACAGCAGAACCACCATTCCCTGGGCATTTAGCTTTGACTAAAACGTCTTAGCCACATGCTTTCAATATTCTAGGGGAATTACAAAATCTCTATGTCAAAATTCCACTATTACAAGCACTAAGAGATGTACCAATTTATGCCAGAACTATGAGAGACATTTGTGTTAAGAAACCCGGTAGGAAAACTAAAGATCCCCTCACAGTTCATGTCATGGGTGATTTGTCTGCACTAATGTCGGGTAAATCTCCTCTAGTTAAATATGGTGATCCCGGCGATCCTACCGTCACAGTGCAAATTGGAAAATCAATAATTCCTTGAGTTCTAGTAGACTTAGGCGCTGCTATCAATATTATGACTCTTGAAACTTCACAACTGTTACAACTGAAGGATGAAATCATAGATACCCCAACCATTCTAGAATTAGTTGACCATTCTACAATCAAACCAGAAGGAGTCATTGAAGACCTAATTATCTCAGTTGATTCTTGGAATTATCCAGCTTGTTAACAACAATTTTGTCTTGGGCACAAGAGTACCCAGGTCTGCAGGTTACATGAGAAGCACCCAAGCGCAGCACAGAAAAATCTCATTTCAGGCTACAATTCAAGCGAGTGGGCCAAGTTTTGTTTTCAGTGGCTGAGATCCATCTATAGAGCAGATCGATGGTCATCAGGATTTCGGGTCTACCAAGTTTCTCGAGATTTAGCACAAGAGATAGCACCCATATTTCGAGACAAATATGGGTCGTCCGATTCAGTTGGGGTAGGTGGCAGCCAATTGACATCTCAGGGATCGACATTTTAAGAGACAATGGATCTCCCATCCACTGCAGTTGAAGTTGTTGAAATGTGAAATGCCAAAGGTACCTTTGAAACTGATCCCACGGTCCTACCGCCAGGTCACGTCAAGCGAGCCTGGGAAAAGGGCACTAGCACGCGCCATGTGATGAGACGGGTCCCAAAACACCAATGTCATTTCAGCCATCAGATCCAGAGACACATGGTGCATGATTAGGCTCTATCGCCTCTTCACCTTTCATATCTTTGAAACACGAGGATCAGCCTCCTCCCAGCCGTGAGACGCGAAGTGTCGAAGGCGTTTGGGACCCAGGCCCACATTATTGCCGAGATAATCAGGACCGTCCATCCATAGGGACGCATGGCACACGATTAGGCTGTGTTGCCACCTCACCTTTCATAGCTTTGAAACACAAGGAGCAACCTCCTCCCGCCCATGAAACGTGAAATGTCGAAGCATCAGGTGTAGCTGCAAAAGGGATCACCATGTTCTCCAGGTGCCAGTTCAACTTGATCTCAATCCTGATACCTACTCGGAGTAAATGAAGAAGAGAGAGGGTGGTTGAAACCTCGCCTCACTCATTAATTGCAAGGTATGGATGTCCCAGCAGGAAGTCTGCCCAAGGTGGTCCTCTGTACTGGTTTTCCCACAGAAGCCATGCCGATGTCCTCGACTCACCACAGAAGTCTGCGCACGCTAATTCAGCATTTAAGGGCTCAGCTACCCCTGGCATGAGCCATGCAGAGTTAAGATGGTGTATGACAGAGGAGTGCAGGCCAGATTTGATTGAAGAGACACCCCATCCTGAAATTTTAAGACGCCTCTGCTGGGAAAATGTTTAGGGGTATATATACTTAGTTTTGATATTTTTCAAAGGATCGATGGTTGAGCCAGACTCCCGATTGTAAAGTTTTAATGAAGCGTTGGTCGCTCTGGTTATGTATTAGCATTTGAGACTTCTTACTTTATGGATGTCAGCCTCTTTTCATCTCTTTTATTACACTGTGTTATAACAACTTGGAATTGGAGGATCCAGTCGAGTTGCGTTGTTATAGGATGATGTAGGTTGGATCACTGTAATAGTCGTAGGGTTTCTAATCAGTTCTTGTGCTTTCTCAACGCTAAATGGATCGGAATTGGAGGATCCATTCAAGCCACCTTTTAGTTCTTTTAAACTCGGGGTCAAGAGGATCTTGTCTTCTGATTTTTTCATCCTCAAGCTATCAAAGGCCTAATGCCCGAGGCAGTCTTTCTCACTCATCTCATTAAGTCTTCCATCTATCCATCTTATACTCAACTTACTGATGGAAGTTGGATGAAGACCTCCCTTGTTTTCTACATACCAGGCCCAGTTTCTCGAGTTAAAACTATACCTTCTTGGGTCTCTACCCATTTGATCACCCATTAAATTTATTCGTGACATAAACTGATGGGCGTTGGGCTTTGCTCCTGCTGCAATCCAGGACTGACTTCTGACGCTAACATTTATGGCACCGTTGTCGGGGACGAAGTTGAATATTTTCCTCGGGATTGAATGACAATGATTAATTGATTTTGAAGATGCATCATATATCAGAACTATCAAGATTTCTACTGTGCACCTGGTGACTCCATTGACGCGACTCCGCACTGGTTCCAACCCACAAGTGACTCCATTATTTCAGCCATGGCTTCTAGAGGCAGACACACAAGGTCTACCCCTCAGCTGCCGTTAGCGCCACCTAAAGCTGACCCAGAGAAGATTATCAGAAAGGGAAATTCCTCTGAAGGCGATACTTCTACTGCTAAAGTAGGTATTTCTAGTGATTTTCATGATTTTGTAGAAACTCCAACCCCTTCATTTCATCCTGTTTTATTATCTTCTGTCGGATTTTCTCATAGCCTAAATTTTGGGAGAGTTCTTGCTGGGTTTTCTCCTCCTAGTATCGAATTAGTAGGAGAAACTCTTGTTACTCCCCTTTCCCCTGAAGTGGTACCTTGGTTCAGACCCAGCGCCTCCAAACATTCATCTATCCCGGGTTTTACTATCCCTCCTCCTGTTAATATTGTTGTTGAGGGAAGGGAAATTTCTGTGCCTTTAAGCCTGCAAGCCTACTCTCCAGATTTGCTACAGTTCCCCTCCCATTCTTTAAGCTCAGCTCCTGTCTTTCCATTTCAAACCTCATCTCCTCCTAGTTCCCCCAGACCTTTTGTTCCTATGGCTGGTGCTAATCCCCCTCTAAATAGAATGGATGCCATAGTAGCTGCCAGATATGCTCCCTTAGTCCTACCTCAACCTGTGAATCCTCTCCCTACTGGAGATTACCTGAAATATATGCCCAAGTTCACTTGGGGAAGAGAACATAATTGCGGAAGAGCACCTGGCTACTTTCTACAGTTATGCAGACAACCTAAACATTGAAAATGAATATGTTTGGATGAGAGTCTTTGTCCAAATCCTGGACGATGAGGTGAGGAAGTGTTTTAGGAGACTGGCCCCCAGATATATTGTTGGGATTGAAGCTCTAGATAGTGCTCTCCTGAGGCAGTGGGGAGATAAGAAGGACTTCATGTATTACATGATAGAACTCAGGTCTTTGAAGAAAATGGAAGGAGAGTCTATCTCATACTTCTCCAAAAGATTCAATAAGATGTATAATAAGATCCCTGCTGAGATAAAGCCCACAGAAGCCTCTGTAAAATTTTCTTATGCTAGTGCATTCGACCCTAACTTCTGCCTTCTATTGAGAGAAAGAAGAGATACCTCCCTAGCTCAAATGCAAGATGTGGCCATAGAAGTGGAATCTAATGTATTGGCAGTTGATAGACTGAGGGATAAGACTGATGCAGACAGGAGAAAGGGAAGATCTGAAGCCTCAATGTCTGGCCCCTCGATGCCTCACCCTCAAGTGGATGAACTGACCAAGATGGTGAAGTCTCTATCTGCAGAGATGGAGAGAATGAAGATGGAGGGGAGGCAAGCATACAAAGGTCCTCAAAATGCTGAAAACAAAGGAGGTTTTAGGAGGCCAAACAATATTACTCCCCCGACTATGCAAAGAGACCAGAGGGGAAGAGATAGAGAAGACCATAAAATTTAGGCCCCTCTTCAAAATAATTTTGTTGCTGATGAGGAAGAAGGGGAAACAAATGGACATGATCCCGAAATCCACTACTTCGGAGAAATTCCCCCTTTTCCTCATCTCACTCAATCAGCATACGAGGAATCTCTCATGGACAATCAACTAAATGAACTTAGCAAGGGAGACAAGGCTAACAGCAGCCAAAGTAGGTATAACCTGAGGTCCAAGAAAAATATAGGAGCACCTAATGTTCCTGAACAGCTCTCTGGAGCAGAGAAGCCTGCTAAGGAAGTAGCAGAAAACAATGAAGGTAAGAAGGCTCAACCCCTCTCTCCAATGGTCCAGAGTCATGTTTCTTAAGTAAGAGAAATTCCAAAGATTACATCTTCTTTTAACTTTGAGCATGAAATTTAGAAAATTAGAATCCCTGTGCCCCTCTTTGAACTGATCAAACATGAGGCGTTCAAAAAATGCCTCTTCGATCCATTACAGTCTGAAGCCTCATGCCTTCCCATAGACTCCATCAATTTTCAAGATGAAAAGCCTGCAGTCATTTTGGGTCCTATGGTAGAAGACAGGAATGATTCATCCCCTCCCTTCTACACATCCTTAAACATACATGACAAGGTACTGCACAATTGTTTGATGGATTCAGGGGCTTCCCACAACCTCATGCCTAAAATTGTTATGGAAGAACTAGGACTAGAAGTCACCAGAGCCTACCATGACCTCTACTCCTTTGACTCCAGNGGTTATGGACATTGTAGTGGCCGATGTCCCCCCCAAGTTTGGTATGTTGTTATCAAGATCTTAGATAAAAATATTGGGGGGAACTTTGCAGATGGACCTAACCTATGCTACTATTCCTTTATTCGGAGGAGAACATAGGAGACTATATAGAGAATCCCAGCTGGCCTATATAATCAGTGATGAAGCCAATCCTACCAACCATCCTATATTTTCCCTTGACACTGATTTAGGTTCCAGTCTACTGAAGCTCACTAATGCTCCCGAGCCTCTTCTAAAACTCAGAAAGTAGCCCACCACTTCTCATGAATTTTCTTCCCCCATCACCTCCATCTGGAAAATGTTTTTTGATGGAGCCTCTTCCAGGGAAGGCGCTGGTGCTGGAATATTTTTTGTTTCACCTGCTCAGGAAACCATATCTCTATCATACAAGCTATAATTTTAAACAACCAACAATGTGGCAGAATATGAAGCTCTTATTCTAGGATTAAGAGCTGCAAAGGAAATGAGAATTCAGGAGGTAGCAGTGTTCGGAGATGCAGAATTGGTAGTCCAGTAGATCAAAAATGCTTATTAGGCTAAGCATCCTCAACTCAGGAGTTACAGAAATGAGGTATGGGACCTAATTGACAGTTTCTTCTCAGCATTTAACATTTCTTTCGTCCCGGGAGAGAAGAACACAATGGCATATTCCTTGGCTACATCAGCAAGCAATTTCAAAGTGCCCTTGCCACCCAAATGCAGATACGATGTGGAAGTAAAATACAGGCCCTCTATACCCGACAATGTCAAACATTGGAAGGTGTTCGAGGATGATATTGAGATCAAAATATTCTTGGAGACTATTGAAGAATTTTTAGAAATGCGTATTGACCAAGACTCTGCCTCTGAAGAAAAGCTTGATGGGGGTAATTTTCTGAATAAGATTGCAGAGCGTAGCATTGTGCAGCTGGCCAACAATCATATTCCAAGGGGACTGGTTCCTTTGGAAAGGATTTTTTATAGAAATGATGTGGCATTAAAAGGGGAAATCTCAGAGGATGAAGCTGATACAACTCAGTGCAACATTGGCACTGAGAATGAACCCAAGTTTGTCAATTTGTCCAGAAGTCTGACAAAGGAGCAGAGGGATGAATACGCTGAACTGTTGAGGGAGTTTGCTGATGTTTTATCCTAGACCTACGAAGATCTCAAAAAATATGACACTTCTGTCATTGAGCATAAAATCCCGTTGAAAGGGGAGGCAAATCCATTTAGGCAGAAGCTAAGATAGATCAATCCTATGTTGATGCCTATCATGGAGAGGGAAGTGAATAAGTTGCTACAGGACCAGATCATCATGCCACTGAGATATTCAGAGTGGGTGGCCAACTTGGTCCCAGTAAGGAAGAAGAATGGAGAAATCAGACTCTGTATAGATTTTAGAAACCTGAACAGGAGCTCACGAAAGGACAATTACCCCTTACCAAAAATGGAACATATATTGCAGAGGGTAATAGGAGCGTCTAGGATTTCCATTATCGATGGCTTCTCTGGCTACAATCAAATCTTTGTTCTGCCCGAGGACATGGAAAAGACGACATTTACCAATCCATGGGGCACCTTCATGTATGCTAAAATGCCTTTTGGATTGATGAACGCAGGGACAACGTTTCAACGTGCCATGGACATAGATTTCATTGGGGAAAAGGATAAGTTTGTGGTCATCTATCTGGATGACATAACCATCTTTTCAAAATCTGATAAAGAACACTGTTGTCACCTCAGGAAGGTTTTCCTGAAATGCAAGAGTTTTGGCATTTCATTGAATCCCAAGAAGTCCCTATTCACCATGAAGGAGGGAAAATTACTGGGCCACATAGTATCAGTAGAAGGAGTCAAGATCGATCCTATCAGAGTTGAGGCAATATAGGCCTTATCAATCCCAAGATCCAGGAAGGAGATCCAATCCTTCCTTGGTAAGATTAATTTTCTAAGGAGGTTTGTTTCTAACTTTGATGAGGTGGTAAAGCTTATAACAGTCATGTTGAGAAAAGAAAATGAAGTGAGGTGGACCTCTGAAGTCCGAAATTCCTTTGAGCAAATAAAGAAGGCCTTGACAAAATCTCATGTGCTTATCAGTCCCGATTACTCAAAGGATTTCCTTATTTTCTCCTTTGCCTCATCTAACATGGTGGTTGTTGTTTTATTACAGAGAAACGATGATGGGCAAGAGCAACCTATTGCCTATTTTAGCAGAGCTCTAAGGGATGCTGAGGTCAGGTATGACATTATGGAGAAGCAGGCCTATGCCCTAGTAAAGGCTCTCAAATCCTTTAGAACCTATGTCCTACAGTCAAAAACCATTGCCTATGTCCCCTCGACTTCTGTTAAGGACATTCTTATTCAACCTAATATAGACAGGAGGAGGAGTAAGTGGATAGCCAAGATCCTTGAGTTTGACTTAGAAATAAGGCCTACCAAATTAATCAAAGTTCAAGGTTTAGCTAAGTTGTTGGCTGAAGAAAATTGCAAAGCTTTGGGGGTAGATTTCGTCAATGAATGCTCAGAAAAGAAGTAGGATCAGATGTTTGATATAAACCCTCAAGCATAACCTTCATTGGCTCGATGTCCCTGGTATAAGGATGTCATATATTTTATGTAGGAGTTGTGGCCTCCAGATGGCCTGCAAAGAAACAAGGTGAGAGCTCTGAAGCTCAAAGCAATCAGATACTTCCTTGTCGATCAAGTTTTATATTGGAAAGATCCCCTGGGGGTGCTTTTCAAATGTATGAATCCACAAGAGGCTGATAGGATCATGGTTGAATTTCACAATAGCCAATGTGGAGGGCATCATTTCTGGAAAGTCACAGCCTACAAAATCCTCAGGGTTGGATACTACTGGCCCACCGTATTCACTGACGTATGCAGAAAAGTCAGAGCCTGCATCAAATGTCAAAGATTTGCAGGAAAACAATAGCTCAAGTCTTTGCCTTTAAAGCCTGTGGTTGTTTCAGGACCTTTCCAGCAATGGGGCCTAGATTTTATTGGAGAAATCCACCCTGCTTCCAGTGGGAAGCACAGATGGATCCTGACTGCTATGGATTTCTTTACTTAATGGATAGAAGTTATTCCCACCAGGAATTCTTCCCACAAGGTAATAATTCAATTTCTAGAAGATCTCATCACAAGATTTGGTTTCCCAAGAAAGATTGTCACTGATAACGTAGCCTCTTTCAAAGCTGAGCCACTAGCCAAGTTCTATGAGCAATTCGGGATCAAAATGATTCACTCCACCCCATATTATCCCCAGGGAAATGGTTTAGTAGAGTCCTCCAACAAAATCCTGATAAGGATCATCAAAAGACTATTGGAGGACAACAAAAAGGCCTAGGATTCAAAGTTGAAATTCGCTCTATGGGCCAATCGAGTGACCACAAAGAGATCTATAGGCATCTCCCCTTTCCAATTGGTTTATGGAGTAGAAGTTATTTTCCCTTCTCAGCTATCCATTCCTATAGCAAAGTTCTTCCAGGATTATCAAGAAGAGCTTGATGATATGATCAGAAGAATTCATCAAATGGTAGAGGTCCGGCAGACCAGAGAACAGGTAATGAACAGAATTTAGGACCATCAGCAGAAGATCAAGCAGGATTTTGACAAAAAGGCCAAGAAGGAAGAGTTTCAGATAGGAGACCTGGTATTGAAATGGGATGCTCCTAAACAAGACAAGGGAAAACATGGAAAATTTGAAGCCCTATGGGTCGGGCCCTTCAAAATCTCTGAAGTATTTTCAAATAATACCTACAAGTTGCTAGATTTGAAGGATCGAGAAGTTTTCAATGGCCCTGTGAATGGGTATTTTCTAAAAAAATCTTTTTCTTGAGCCACACATGGCTCATCTGTGACTGTATATATTTTTTTACTTTTATCTTTAAGTTTCAAATAATGACTCCATATCCCAACAACAAGACACTGAAGCTGTAAATGAGTTCTTAGAGAATCACAAGGACGACTCTATCCCCCATGGAGCCTAATGTTAACAACAATTTTGTCTTGGGCACAAGAGTACCTAGGTTTTCAAGTTGCACGAGAAGCGCTCAAGAGCAGCACGAAAAAATCTCATTTCAGACTACAAGTCAAGCAAGCGGGCCAAGTTTTGTTGTCGGCGGCCAAGATCCATCTATAGAGCAGATCGACGGTCATCGAGATTTCGGGGCTACCAAGTTGCCCGAGATTTAGCACAAGAGATAGCACCCATATTTCGAGACAAATCTGGGCCGTCCGATTCAGTTAGAGAAGGTTGCAGCCAATCGGCATCTCGGGGATCGACATTTTAAGAGACAAGGGATCTCCCATCCACTGCAGCTGAAGTTGTCGAAATGTGAAATGTCGAAGGTACCTTTGAAACTGAGCCCATGGTCCTAGCACCAGGTCACGTCAAGCGAGAGTGGGAAAAGGGCGCTAGCACGCACCATGTGATGAGACGGGTCCCAAAACGTCGATGTCATTTTAGTCGTCAGATCCAGAGACACATGGTGTGTGATTAGGCTCTATCACCTATTTTTCTTTCATAGCTTTGAAACACGAGGATCAGCCTCCTCCCAGCCTCAAGACGCGAAGTGTCGAAGGCGTCTGGGACCCAGGCCCACATTATTACTGAGATTATCAAGACCGTCCATCCAGAGGGATGCGTGGTGTGTGATTAGGATATGTTGCCACCTCACCTTTTGTAGCTTTGAAACACAAGGAGCAGCCTCCTCCCACCCACGAAATGTGAAATGTCGAAGCATCGGGTGTAGCTGAAAAAGGGATCACCGTGTTCTCCAGGTGCCAGTTCAACTTGATCTCAATCCTGATACCTGCTCAAAGTAAATGAAGAAGAGAGAGGGTGGTTGAAACCTCACCTCACTCATTAATTGCAAGGTATGGATGTCCCAGCAGGAATTCTGCCCGAGGTGGTCCTCTGTACTGGTTTTCCCATAGAAGCCATGTCGATGTCCTCGACTCACCAGGGAAGTCTGCGCATGCTAATTCATCATTTAAGGGTCAGCTACCCCTGGAATGAGCCATGCAGAGTTAAGATGGCGTATGACAGAGGAGTGCAGGCCAGATTTGATTGAAGAGACGCCCCATCCTGAAAGTTTACGATGCCTCTGTTGGGAAAATGTTTAAGGGTATATATACTTAGTTTTGATATTTTTCAAAGGATTGATGGTTGAGCCAGGCTCCCTATTGTAAATTTTTAATGAAGTGTTGGTCACTCTGGTTATATATTAGCATTTGAGACTTCTTACTTTATGGATGTCAACCTCTTTTCATCTCTTTGTTTACATTGTGTTAGAACATCTCAGAATTGGAGGATCCAGTCGAGTTGCACTGTTATAGGATGATGTAGGTTGGATCACTGTAATAGTCTCAAGGTTTCTAATCAGTTCTTGTGCTTTCTCAATGCTGAATGGCTCGAAATTGGAGGATCCAGTCAAGCCACCTTTCAGTTCTTTGAAACTCGAGGTCAAGAGGATCTTGTCTTCTGAGTTTTTCCTCCTCAAGCTGTCGAAGGCCTGATGCCCGAGGCGGTCTTGCTCACTCATATCATTAAGTCTTCCATCTATCCATCTTATACTCAACTTACTGACGGAAGTTGGATCAAGACCTCCCTTTTTTTCTACATACCAGGCCCGGTTTCCCAAGTTAAAACTATACCTTCTTGGGTCTCTACCCATTTGATCACCCATTAAATTTATTCGTGACATAAACTGATGGGCATTGGGCTCTTCTCCTTCCATAATCCAAGAGTGACTTCTAACGCTAACACAATTGACTTTGTGGTATTACAACCTAAAACAAAGTTGGGGGGTCACCCTCTAATTTTGGGCAGGCCTTGGCTAGCCACAACAAATGCCTTTATCAGCTGTAGATCTGGTTCAATGACAATTTCCAATGGATATGAGACCAAACAGCTTACTCTCTACCCTCACGCTACACCCTTGATTAATAATGACAATTCCTTATGGGTGGACTTTGATGATCAAACAACTCAACCTATCTTGACTATCGGACAAGCCTTAAGCCTTAAAGATGCCACTAAGGATGACGTAATTAATAATTTTATTTGTGAACCCTCCTCTGTGACTCTAGAAACACATAATCAACTAGCTGCACTTTTGGAGTCAGATACCCAGGAAAACATTAACTCTGAAGACCCACCTCAAACATCAGCTACCATCTCTTCTAAAAGTATACCAGTAGAAATTGAACCGGGAAAAACACTGAATATAAACCCCAACTTGACAGTTGCTAAAACACAACAATTAATGAAGTTACTTCTTGAACATAAGGAAGCATTCGCATGGGACTATACAGATATGAAGGGAATCTCTCCTGAATTATGTACTCATCATATCTATATCAAGGAAGATTTTCAACCGATCTGCCAATCTCAACGACGAATGAACCATAATTTAAGAGAAATTCTTAAAGAGGAACTTCAAAAATTGCTTAATGCAGGGTTTATATATCCTATATCCAACAGTGAATGGGTTTCCCCATTTGTAATAGTTCCTAAGAAAAATGGGAAATGGAGAGTGTGTGTAGATTATAGAGCCTTAAATAAAGGCACTCAAAAAGATCACTTTCCGTTACCATTCATTGATCAGGTGTTAGATAGTTTGTCAGGGAAGAAATTCTTCTCTTTCTTAGATGGTTTCAGTGGGTATAACCAGATCAAGATTGCACCCCAAGACCAAGATAAGACCACTTTTACTAGCCCCTAGGGAAATTTTTCTTATAGAGTCCTCCCATTTGGACTATGTAATGCACCAACAACCTTTCAAAGAGCAGTTATAGGAATCTTTTCTGATATGATTAATGACTCTATGGAAATTTTTATGGATGTTTTTACCCCTCATGGTGTCTCTTTTGAGGAAGCACTACAAAACCTTGAGAAAGTACTTAAACGATGTATACAAGCCCACCTCTCCTTAAGCACAGAAAAATGTCATATGATGATGAGTGAAGGAGTAGTACTTGGACATTTTATTTCATCTCAAGGAATTCAGGTGGATCCATCCAAGATACAAGTCATTAAAGACCTTCCTATTCCCAAAACCCAAACAGATGTGAGAAGTTTCTTAGGACATGTTGGATACTATAGAAGATTTATCAAAAAAATTTCCAAAATAGCTTCTCCTTTGTTTGTGTTACTTATGAAAAATGTTGAATTCAAGTGGACTAATCTTTGCCAGGAAGCATTTGATATGCTCAAACATCAGTTATCTATAGCTCTATTTCTAAGAGGACCTGATTGGACACTTCCCTTTCATATATCCTCTGATGCTTCAGATACTGCAATAGGAGTTGTCTTGGGACAAGAAGAAAATCATATCCCTTATGCTATTTATTTCATTAGCGAGAATATGAGCCCTGTTGAACTTAACTATACAGTTACCGAGAAGGAATTTTTAGCAGTTATCTATGCTATTAATAAATTTCGACATTACATCACTGGCTATTCTACATTTGTCCATACTGATCACTTAGGTATCAAATATTTAATGAACAAATCTGTCACAAATGATCGAGTCACCAAATGGTTACTATTATTACAAGAATTTGATATTACAATTGTAGATAGACCAGGAAAAGAAAATGTAGTTGTTGATTTCCTTTCTCGATTAACACCTGATGACAATACTCCAGTAGATGATTAATTTCCTGATGAATATCTATTTGCAGTATCTTCTCACTCACCATGGTATGTAGACATCGCTAACTACTTGGTTGCAGGGAAGTTACCACCACACCTATCCCACCGAGAGAAAAGAAGAATCATTCAACAAAGTGCTCGGTATAGCTGG
>SNQJ01S0068541.1:80991-93712 GCA_010110895.2 Picea sitchensis | reverse complement strand
ATTTCTGAGATTGGCCACCGTTCCTCGATCCTGATCCTGGGCTCTTCCTCTTCTTTCTGTCCTCCAACTGCTGCTACAAGTATTTCTCTTAAAGCTTAAGGCAAGGCTAAAAGATTTGGACAGAACTGGCTTGGCAATTTGGCAGAGTTTCTTTGCTATGATTTTCCTCCTTTGAATAGTACCCCTACCCCTCCTTTAATAGGCTAGAAGGAGCTAGGGTTTTTGGCGAACTCTCGGCCATGCATGGCTCGGAGTTCCAGTTAACTGACAAAAATCCTTGTGTCCCGGCGGAAACTTTCCTGATTTTTAGCTTTGTTAGGTACCCGCGGGCTGTTTTGGGTTAGCCCGCGGATGCCCGCGTGCAGTATAAGGACAGAAAGAGGATGCCCGTGCCCAGTGAGGAGTTAGGGTGCGGGTTGCTTGTTTTAAGTGGCTTTTTGAGGATTTGTTCAGCATGGCTTTGGCTAGGAAGAGGCATGAGTTGGCCTGATGCCAGGTAAACCTGTGTAGTGCATTTTAGGGTTATAACACTTATCTTCCCTTCTTTTCTATCCCCTCAATCTATCTGTTGAATCCTGTAGATGTAACCTACATTCTACCCTTTTTCAATCCGAAGGGGCGGTTTGTGGTACCTTCCTGTCAGTCATTCAATTGGCCATTCTTTATACGCATGGGCCAATTGTCACAGTCATTACTACCCAACCACCTTTAGGAACTTCTGTTTAATTTTCACATGGTATCTTTCATCAGTCTGGTGTGTTGGTGGTGAAATCATCATGTTTGTAAGAATAGACAATCTTGTTGTGCAAGCTTCCTATTTTCTTCATTGATGCATCTCATATCCATTTCACTCAACCATCCCATCAATCCTCTACTTCATCAATTTCCTCTGGTGTATCATGGTCAGTACTTATCAAGGATGCTCCCTCTTAGTCAACATTTTGGTGTTTATATTAAATCAAAACAAAATTGCATGCCTCATATTATAAACATATGAAATTTGTGCATAATTACAGTCTTGGGAGAAAACAAGGTGTTACATCATACTGCAAAGTTTATCCTCTTCACAATCTGGGCATAAGGTGAACAAAAGGACACTACAACCACTACATATTTGGCCCAAGATCTTTCAATCTGGAAAAAATAGATTGTATAAGAGCACAAAAGTATTGTTGTGTCACCTATGAGGGTGCATGCACACTGCCCAATCCAGAAAAGTTACAACGGAGCCCTTCATACTCCTCATATCACATATTCACTGACAGATTCCTCCCACACTTGGGTATATCATGCATCTATATCATTTGAACAGATCCAACCCCTCCAACAATAGGTTCATACCAACCTTCAACAAGCTAAGCATGACAACTTCTTCAGCAAGGAAAGCAATTTACCAAGGTTCAAATTCAACAAAAGCTTCCCCATCTTCCATGGGAACTTGACGCAACATGTATCATTTCTTCCTAGGGGGGGAAGAATGATCTAGGAGGAAATCGGTGACCACACACCTGTTCCACTAGCTCAAAACAAGGGTTTCCACCTTGGTAGTTTTTCTACGATTTTTCGGGTCCTGAACTTTCAGGGCCGTTTTGAGGCCCTAAACGACATTTTTTGGGCTCGACAGCGCCTGGCATATAGGTATAGGAAGATGATAGGCCAAACCGAATATGTACTCATCGGCTAGACCATTATGATGAGGTATATAATGCCCCAAACAAAGATCATATGCAAAAGTTACGCCCTCGGGAAGTTGATGTATCAACTACCCCCATCAGGGCCCACAAAACTTTTTGCGTTTCATCTTCTGAGGTTAGGGTTTTGGATTTTATTTATGTTAAAAATGTCTTTGGAGCCTCATTGTAAACATAATCATCATCATCTTCTTGCGAATGAGTGTAGCCATCACATTTCTTCTCAAAGATACGTTGCCACCATTCTAGCAAGTTCATTCACTCTGTAATTTTACAGTTTCTGTACATTTCTTTCATTAATAAAAATTGTGCATTATTGTATCTCTGTGTTTATGGAAATATATATTTGTATTTACTTATTATATTTCCTCCTTCATTTTTTTCTCAAAATAATTTGGATCACTCCAAATAAATCTACCAACGAGGTTCATCTTTCAAGTAGCATTGTAGAAATGGGAGCAATTCCTATGAATTGTGAGACACCTCAATGTGAGGGTAAATCTTCAAGAAAGGTAGCTCTTGGCTTGCTATGGGGAGTTTGTGTCTGAGATTGAATATTAATTTTAAGTTAAATTAGTGCAAGAAATAATGAAACAATATCCATCGTGCAAGGAAAAAGGGAGAACAAATTTGAATTTCCCACATACATACAACACTAGCACATCGACAATAGTAACAGATGGTGAACATTGATAGGAATCATCATCAATTAACCGTACAGACATCTCTCATCTGCTAACCATACATCTCTCATCGACCAATCATACATATATCTCTAATCTCGTAATTAATAGTCAAACAACTAGATTAGTGGATAGTGGATATTAAAACAATAAATTGGTGATGGATGTATCCCCATCGTCCAATCTCGCACCCTCCATCATATTTCCAAAATAGGAACACGTTGATAAAAAAAATTAATCACCTATATTTTTCACTTTTTGGATAAATAAATAAAATGACATCATGCAGAGGAGTTTGTGCATGCTCATCAACTCATGGCGTATCCCCGAGTCTCAACTACATCATGTGTTTTACAGAATTGAAATCCGAGTCTGTATGCCCAAGATACTCATGCAAGAAGAGCTTTGAGGAATTGCAAGAAGATTTTTTCTAAGTGTTGTGCCCCTTTTCCCTCTCCATTTTTGAATTTCTAACTAAGTACTCTCCTCACTTAGTCATTTCTCTCACCTTCCATGTCCTCTCCATCTCCATACTTAGTCATTTTCTTACTCCATTTTCTCATTCCTCACGCAACTCATTGTCTCATTATTCTCCATCCATCTTCACACTTAACCATTTTCCTCTCTTATCCCTTCATCTCTCTTCATATTGTCATCCCATACTTAGCCATTTATCTCATTACTTTCATATTCCCTTAGTCATTTCTCTCATAATTAGTCTCATATTCCTTTCACTTCTCTTCTCATACTTCTCTCTTCTCTCTTCCTTACTTTCCTCTCCATACTTAACCAATTTTCTCTCTTCCACTCTACTCACCATACTCCATATTCCACACTTAACCATTTTTCCCTCTTTTCATTCCTTACTCTCCTTTCCTTACTTAACCATTTCTACGTTCATATTCCCATTTTATTTTATTTCCAATTTCTTTTATTTTCTTTTCCATTTTCACTTCCATTATTTCATTTTCCATTTTCTTTTTCTTTTTTTCCTTTTTCATTTTCTTCTTATTTTCCATTTCCTTTTTCTATTTCCCTTATTTTCCTTTTTCCTTTCTTATTTTATTTTTCTTTTCCATATTCACGTTATTTCTATATTTCAGGTAACTCCTTCCATATGTCATGTAATTCCATTATAGATTTCCCCATATATTCCATTAATTCCATTATATATTTTCCTTTTTCCTTCCAGACGACTTACCGTGGGTCAGTGATATTTCTTATGACTATACCTCATTTCCGCAACCCTCAAAGTGCTCATTTGATTTCCGCGGCCCTCATTATGCATCAATACTAAGATATTTTTACAACTATTTTTACTACCTCTTACCACCTCCTATCAATTGTCCATAGTCTTGATCCACTTCTCAACACTTAGAAATTTTCACAACTCTTTTTACTAAGTCTTACCATAGGTTGGCAACCCGCAGTGATTTACATGATTTCTCATATCCCTTCCACCTCTCGATCCTAATTTCACTCTTTAATCCTTAGTTTCAATCCTGATCCCTCTCTTTAATACTTAGTCTCTTTTACTTAGTCTATTTTACCATGTCTTACCTCCTTACCGTGGGTCGCACTGATTTTCATGATTTACTACCTATCTCTACATTCATGTAACCCCACGAACACTCCTTGTTTATTTTAATATTATTTCTCTTATTCTAATTAATTTATGGAAACATCTCCAAGTGACATGTGGTGATCTCGCTCTTTAATACTTAGTCTATTTTACCATATCTTACCTCATTACCATAGGTTGCAGTGATTTTCATGATTTACCACGAGTTGTGAGTGCTCCTCATTTATTTTAATTTTATTTCTCTTATACTAAATAATTTATTGGAACATATCCAAGTGAAAAGAGGTAGGTGATTGGGTGGTGATTGGAAGTGATGTGTCATACATTCATAGGTTGACTAGGCGATGGTTGGGCAATGACTAGGAAACCAAAATATTATCGTCACGTGAATTTTTCTAAGGCACAAGAGATAAGATAAGACCTCCATAAGCTCCTTTACTTCACATGAATTATATGAAAGGAATTTACATTATAAACACCAATTATTCATCCACCACAATGCACATGGAACTAATAAGGGAGAAATAAAATCAAAGGCTAAGAATGATCCATGAACTAGATTGACAACTATTGAGAAACGATCTTTTGAAGATTATAACTCATGATCCAGATATCCATTTAGGGAAAGTGATATCTTGTTGGAAAGATAATTTGATCAGGAAGACAATGGGATAGGTATCCAAAAATTAAAATATCAACTAACTCACTTTTCATGACTTGTTAGGAAATTTATTTGGAACCTTGACTTCTCAAGGCTATAATTTGAGATCCAGAACTCCAAATTTCTCTCAAGAAGACTCATTAGAAGATGTGATGATGAATATTTCTCCTAGAATGGTTTCCATGGTTGAGTTTAGTTAGCATGCTCAAAAACTTAAAATATAGTCCACCTTATTTCAAACAATCAACTTTAAGTTTTGGAATTAAAAAATTCATTAAATAACTTTATTAAAGGGATGAAGTAGGTCCCACTTGGAGGCACAAATTTCAATGGCATAAATTCATTAATAAGCATTAATTCCAAAAAGAGGAAGCATGTGTGATCTTCTAGAAGAAAATAAACCCTAAGTAATTCAAGAAGCATTGGGAGCAATTTTAAAACAAGGGAGCATCATCAAAGAAAGGGTTAGAAGTTCAGATCAGTAAGAGAGGTCATATCATCAAGATATAATTTCGTCATCCTTTAGTACATAGCCACTTTTAACTTGCAAATACAAATCTCAATTTTCTTGCTTCTTCTTCTTCTACACAATTTATCTCAAAGATTTTTGTTTGTATATCAGAGATCAAGCATAAGGCTAAGTTTTTTAGTGTTATTTATTTTTATTACTCCAAGTCTCTTCCTAAAAATATCAATGGGAGTATTTTACAACCATATATGTATTTGGTAATGTAAGCCAGAATTGTCTAAATGATTCATGGAGGTTTATTCCTTTCATTTGGAAAGATTCATTTATGAGCATTAGTCATTTGGTTTACTGAAGTGTTGTGTAATATCTTTATGTATTAAACTCCACATAGAACTACTTCAGGGTATAACTTTAATGAGTTATTAGACTTTAGGATTTATGAGTATGATATTTTTGGAGTATTCCCATCAAATTCTTTTCAGTTTTGAATGCAATACTCATTTAAAGTTATCTGAAATGATCAACACCATTTCGCTCTTTTTCTTATGAGAAAATATGAATGCGTCTTCTACTTGCATTTGTTTCAGAGGGATGTTATAATGAAGTTGAGCACATAATTATTTTGATATTGAAGCCTTTCATTATCTTTTTATTGTAAAGAAAGATGTTCGGTCCATTTCCAAGTAAATGTTGCACTCAAAGAGAAAATCTGGTTATCAAGAACCATTTTATATATAAACTAAAGCAATAAAGATTTGGGGTTTTTTGTTTAGCATTCTCCCATTTGATAGCCCAATCCAAGAACATCAAGCTACATCTTTCAGATAATAACAAAGGAGTACCACCTCTATAAAAATGTAGGGGGATTTTATCCTCATGAGGTTGCTATTTGGATCTTGACCAATCTAAGCATCAACATAAAACCTATCAACATAACAAGCTTGGTAGGCATTTTTCACCTAATCCAAAAACGTACATGCCATGTTCCACTCTAGTGAATCACATTGAACAAGACTGACCAATGAACTCCTCTCCTTGCAGTGAACTAGATTAAGACCAAATAAAAAATTGTAAAATTCATGTTTCCTTCATCTCGAGAGAGATTCCATGGCCTTTATGATATGGATTATGTGGAAAATTTTGGATTGCCTATTTTAAATTGTTTCTATATCTCAAAGAAACTATCAATATTGACCAGTGTAGATCCATCTTATTGGAATTGTTGTCATTGATGTAAAAGGATTAACGATGTCATTAATGTCATATATGTGTGTGTGTGTGTGTATTAAAAAAGGGGTGCATATGAAAAAGTAAAAAGTGAAATGGTGGTTTCAAACCCATGGGTTTGGGGTATTTTCCCATGGTATTTGGGGTATTTTCCTATCGTATTGGTTATCAATTATTTAATTAAGGGATAATGTGCCCCTTCATGAATGGTTATGCAAAAGTATAAAAAGAGAAAGCATTGAGAGAAAGTGTGGGTGTGAAAAATGGATTAACAAAGATTGAATTGTGAAATCTGGTTCAGGTCATCTTGACATTTTCGAAATAAATATTTTTATGGGATGTTTTAGACCTTGAAATTTGGAGTAGATGGAGGAGAAATTTTATTGTACATGTGGTACAAATTTCAGATGTTGGTTCGTTATACTTATGGATATATTCCCTATGGAAGTTAGGGTTCTTGAATGCTCCTCAAATCCATTTCAAACTGGTCATCTTGGCACTTTCGCTATAAATTATTTTCGTGGATGTTTCAGACCTTGAAACTTTGAAGAGACAGAGCAGAGATCTTGGTGTAGGTGTGGTACAAATTTCAGATTTTGTTTTCTATACTTTCATATATATTCCCTATGTAATTTAGGGTTCTTGAATGCTCCTAAAATCAATTTTAAACATGTCATCTTGGCACTTTCGCTATAACTTATTTTCTAGGATGTTTTAGACTTTGAAAATTCATAGAGATATAGGAAATATCATGGTGTACATGTGGTAAATATTTCATATTCTGGTTTGAAATAAGTTTAGAGATATTACCTGTGGAAGTTAGGGTTCCTGAATTCTCTTGAAATAAGTTTCAAATAGGTTAGCTTGGCACTTTTGCTATAACTTTTTTTCTGAGATTTTTTCAGAGCTTGAAACATTGCAAAGACAGAGGAGAGAAATCGATGTACACATGGTACAAATATTATATGTTGTTTTACTACACTTTCATAGATATGACTTGTGGAAGTTAGGGTTCCCGAATTCTCCGAAAATTAGTTTCAAACAAGTTAGCTTGGCATTTTCACTATAACATCTTTTTTGGGACTCTTCAGATTGTGAAAATTTCATAGAACAAAGGAAAAATATAGAAGTACCTCAAGTAAAAATTTCATAATCATGTTTTCAAAATTGGATACATAGCTTGTTGTACAATTTCATTCTTGGGAATATTCTCAAAACAACAAGCTTTGAGAAAGTTACCATTTGGAAATTCAAATTTTGGTCAGACCTAGTAAAGACAAAAGTAGTGAAAAAAATTGGTGAAGGAAGAAGTAGTGAGTATACCTGGTGAAAGAAGAAGCAACAAGTGGACCTGGTGAATGAAGAAGTAGCAAGCATACTCAGTGAAGGTTGGTGCAACTCACATAAAGAGATTGGTGTCTCTTTCTAAGTTGGTGCTTAACAGTGGGGATTGGTGTCTACAAAGATCTGTAAGAGAAGCTTGGTGCCTCTAAAACAAGGATATTGGTTTCTCTTACTAAGTTGGTTCTTAGTGGTGGGGATTGGTGTCTACGAAGATCTGTAAGAGTAGGTTGGTTCCTACTGGGATTTGTACTAGTGGGGATTGGTGTCTCTAATAGATTGGTGCCTATTAATATTTATAACAGTAGATTGGTTCCTACAAAGAATTATAAAGAGAATTTTTTGTGGTTTTCTCTCGAAAGGGTTTCCATGCAAATATTATGTTCCATGTTCTATAGTTAATAGATCTCATATGTGATTTTTATCTTATGGTTGATGAATGTTTGAAAGAGTAAAAAATTGTCTTATACTAATTTATCCCCCTCATCTCAATATAAGTGTGTTCTCAACAACAATAACAAAGACAACATAGATGGAAGGATATATGCTCGAGAGTAAAGTTGATCCTAATATTATCCTTAGAAAGTACAGAGATAGATGCCAAGTTTAGCACTATCATCCCAAGTCCCATCTACCTTAAGAATTACTGAAGGATGAGGAGTTGGAGGGGGGAATTTTTCAAGGCAAAACCCCTAATTTGGGAAAAAATCTTAAATTTTCTCAAGACACTTGTCAAAAAATAGCAATTTTCAAAATTGGATATGTGGCATGTTGCACAAGTTCATTCTTGGGAAGAGGTCCAAAACAAAAATCTTTGAGAAAGTTACCATTTGGAAATTCAAATTTTGGTAAAACTTGGTAAAGACAAAATTAGTGAGTAGACCAAGTGAAGGAAGAAGTAGTGAGTAGACCTGGTGAAGGCATAAGTAGAAAGAAGACCCGATTGATGAAGAAGAAACAAGAAGACCTGGAGAAGGCAGAAGTAGCAAGAAAAATTGGTGAAGGTTTTTGCAACTCACACAAAGAGATTGGTGTCTCTTGCTAAGTTGGTGCTTAGTGGTGGGGATTGATGTCTATGAATATTTGTAAGAGTAGGTTGGTTCCGATCAAACAAAGATATTGGTGTCTCTTCCTAAATTGGTGCTCAGCGATGGGGATTGGTGTCTCCAGTAGATTGGTCTCTACAAATATATGTAAGAGTATGTTGGTGCCTACCATGATTTGTACTAGTGGGGATTGGTGTCTCTAGTAGGTTGGTGCCTAAAAATATGTGTAACAATAGGTTTGTTCCTACAAAGAATTATAAAGAGAAGTTTTTTGGTTTTCACTCGAAATGGTTTCCATGTAAATATTGTGTTATGTGTTCTGTATTTAATAGATCCCATATGTGATTATTTTCTTATGGTTGATGAATGTTTGAAAAAGAAAAAAATTGGCTTACATTGGTTCACCCCCCGCCCCTCCCCCTCTCAGTATAAGTGTGTGATCAACAATTGGTTTAAGAGTACGTTCCTTCAGAAACAGTCTAACCGTTAGAAGGTAGATATCGAGATCACACGTGGTTGGTTAGGAAGGTTTCTCTAGAAACAAATCTCCATTGTTTGACAGAACAAACTATGCATTATGGAGCATAAGGATGTCAACATATATGATGGCCCTTGGATTTGATATTTGGAAATCAATTGTGACTAGTTATACATCCCCAACAACTCCACCAATAGATGTGGCCATGAAGAAGCCTAATGAACATAATGCAAAAGCCATGAATGACATTTTATGTGGTCTATTAGAATTTGAGTTTGTCAAGGTGATGCATTATGGATCGAGAAAACAAATCTAGGACAAGATTCAAAATATTTATGAAGGCGATGACACGTTTAATAAGGAAAAGGTCCAAAATCGTATAAGATAGTTCGAGAGCCTAAAAATGAAAGACAAAGAGAATGTTGTAGCATATCTTCTCTGTGTGGATGAAATTGTCAACACAATCAGAGGACTTGGTGAAAAGGTTGAAGAACCAATGATTGTACAAAAGGTGTTAAGGTCACTCCCCTTAAGATTTGATGCCAAAGTTTCTTCCATTGAATAAATGAATGACCTTGATTCATTAACAATGGATGAATTGCATGGGATCCTCATGACATATGAAATGAGGATAGAGAAAGAAAATCCATCAAAGAAAAAAGCATCCTTCAAAGCCTCAAAGAAGACAAAGAACATAGAGTAGGAATCAAGTGATATCTCTGACAATGAATCAGATGTAATGGAAGCTCATTTTGTGAGGAAACGCGAGAAAGGATATGGAAAATATAAAGGTAAGCTTCCCTTTAAATGCTTTAATTGTGGAAAAGTAGGACATTTTACTGATAAGTGTCCATATGCAAAGGATTAAAGTAGTGATGATGTATAATACCATAATGTAAAAAAAGGGATCAAACATCATCAACACAAAAAGAACCACAAATATAACAAGCATGAAAAGAAGAAGAACTCCTATAAGCAAAAGAAGAATCTCTACTCAAAAGGGGTTATTGACTCATCTGAAAAAAGAAGTGAAAGAATTTTTTATGGTGATAGAGAAATAAATCTCTTTATGGAAACAATGGACTCAAAATAAGAGGAAAATGTTGAAAATATGGGGAAGTGAATCTTGAAGAAGAACTCATTTTTTCCTTAAGTGAAATAAAGAAGCTTAGGAAAAAGAATTTGAAACAAAATGAGCAACGACAAAAATATTAAGAAGAGGATCGTGATTCAAAAGACAAAATGTCTCAAAGCCTTGAAGAAATAGAAAATACCACCATGAACCTAAAGGTTCAATTAGAAGAAGTGAGAAGGATAGAAGAAGAGGTGAGAATCCAACTGAATAAAAATGAAGAAATTTGTGAAGAGCTAGAATCCGAAATGTTTTCCTTAAGAAAGAAACTGGAGAAAACAACTATTAAGTTGAATAGAAGCTTGAAGTTTGAAAACAGTACTGAAATATTAGATGATATCATCAATTGTCAAAGGTCTCCATTCTTTAAGATTAGTATTGTATATGGTGTTGTTGTTTCCTCCCTACGTACACCTAGCCTTGCTACAACCAAGGAAGTTTTATTTGTTGCAAGTGGAGTTCATACTGGTTTTCCAGAAGAGAAACCTATTATTGATTATGCCAAACAGATTGATGAGTTACCTCTTCCTCACATGAAAATATTTGAGCATAAAGATGACATTGTTTCCAACATGTTAGGTTGTTCTACTCCTGTAAGTGAACCTAGCCCTGAGACTACTTCCTCTAATAAGATGGCACAAAAATATGTTCCCTATCATCATCCTCATCATAAAAATTGAAGGAATGACAATCATGTTTTCAGATTTTAGCAGCAGATATGTGAAAGACATAATTTTGAATTAGTGCCAACTACTAGGATAGATTGTGGTTGGATTGATGAGTGGTTGTGGAATCATTTGACCAGATGTTTTAAGACTTCATATCATTGTGTATAATTGGATGTACAATCGTGCAATGTTCCTCTTATTTACTGATGATTTCCTTGGAAGTGGTCAATTGAGGATCAACCGTCATGATAGTCAATTGAAGTTTTGACTGACTGGTTAAGGAGAAGAACAAGTTTAGAGGGAGAATTAATTTTCCATTGATGTCAAAGGGGGAAAGTTGCAGAAAAGGGGAGAATTCTCCCTTTTCCTGGGAGAGTTGAAGTCAGGAGGAGAGTTGTAGACAGGGGGATAATCTTTCTATGCATGGTGGACTATGTGTTTCGTTGTATGATTGCAATCAATGACAAAGGGGGAATTGTTGGAATTATTGTCATTTATGTCAAAGGATTAATGATTGCATTAATGTCATATTACAACATTACAATACACATAAAATTTCCAAGTTTGATATATATATATATTAAAAAAGGGGTGCATGCGAAAAATTAAAAAGTGAAACGGTGGTTTCAAACCCATGGGTTTGGGGCATTTCCCATGGCATTTGGGGTATTTTCCCATGATATTTGAAATTAATTATTTAATTAAGGGACATGTCCCTTCATGAAGGTTTATGAAAAAGTATAAAAAGAGAAAGTATTGAGATAAAGTGAGTGTGAAAAATAGATTAGCAAAGATTGAATTGCAAAATCAGTTTCAGGTCATCTTGGAATTTTCATGATAAAACACATTTCTAGGATGTTTCAGACCTTGAAATTTGTAAGTGGCGGAGGAGAGATCGTGGTGTACATGTGGTACAAATTTTAGACGTTGGTTCACTACACTTTCGGAGATATTCCCTATGGAAGTTAGGGTTCCTAAATGCTCCTGAAATCAATGTCAAATATGTCATCTTGTCACTTTCACTATAAATTATTTATGGGATGTTTCAAACCTTGAAACTTTGCAAAGACAGAGGAAAGATCACGATGTACTTGTGGTGCAAATTTCATATGCTTGTTCACTATAATTTTAGAGATGTTCCCTGTGGAAGTTTGGGTTCCTGAATGCTCTCGAAATCAATTTCAAATAGGTCAATTTGACACTTTCACTGTAAATTATTTTATGGGATGTTTCAAACCTTGAAACTTCGCAAAGATATAGGATAGATCTTGGTATAAATGTGGTACAAATTTTAGATGTTGGTTTGCTATTTTTTCAAAGATATGCCTCATGGACATTAGGGTTCCTAAATTCTCTTGAAATCAGTGTCAAACATGTCAACTTGGCACTTTCTCTATAACATAATTTCTAGGATGTTTTAGAACTTAAAACTTTGCAGAGATAAAGGAGATATCTTGTTGTACATGTAGTACAAATTTCATATTTTGGTTAGCTGTACTTTCATATATATTCCCTATCTAATTTAGGGTTCCTGAATGCTCTTGAAATCAATTTCAAATAGGTCATCTTGACACTTTCGCTATAACTTATTCTTTGGGATGTTTCAGACCTTGAAACTTTGTAGAGACAGATGAGAGATCCTAGTGTACAGGTGGTACACATTTTAGAGGCTGGTTTGTGTTGTATAAAAATATTTTTCTCACTGACATATATATATATATATATATATATATATATATATAT
>SNQJ01S0068541.1:51247-67602 GCA_010110895.2 Picea sitchensis | reverse complement strand
ATATATATAAACAAGTGTGAAGGTGATGGGGATGGGGAAGAGCAAGTAAGGAATGGCCAAGTATGAAAAGCGGTCGAACGAGTTTCAAAATAGGGTTACAAGGGATTCTTAGGAGAGGTGAGGACCCGACGGTCAGATTGTATGTCTCGAAAATTTTGACTGTAAAAGCCGTAAAAGGGAAGAGGGCATGAAGGGGTAGTCTAGCGACCGGCTTGTATATTTGTGGAATTCTAGATTTTTTTTGCAAGTCACGGAACAATGGAAGGGAAATCTTGAGCCCGCTTGTCTGGGAGCCTGCAATAGAAAAAGTGGCTAAGTATGGAAAGCGGACGGACAGGATTCAAAATGGGGTGACCATAGTTCCACAGGAGACGTGAGGACCCGACGGTCAAATTGTAGGTCTCATAACTTTTGAGTGCAAACTGTGTAACACGAAAGAGGGTATGATGTGGGAGTCCGACAGTAAATTTGTATATTGCGGAAGTCAGGGTGTTGTTTGCAGTTCACAGAACAATGGAAATGCAATCTAGAGCCCACCTGCCTAGGAATCCGCCATCGGAAAAGTGGTTAGGTATGGAATGGGGAAGTGGTTGGCCAGAGTCGCGATATAAAAGCACAAGTGAAAATGTGAACCCGTCAGTCCGCCAACTTGCGTAGCTAGACATTTTTGGAAAAACGACTAAGTAACAAGAAAGAGAAAGTATAGGGGAAAGAGAAACGAGAATTTGGTTAAGTATCGAAGAGCGAAAAGACGGGCTAATATATTCAAATCTGTAATAGATATCCCATTTCCTAGCAAGATCTTTTCTACATGTTTCTGGAGAAGTTGTATACTTATTGCATATATTTGGAAAGAAGTGTGAAGGTGGCGGGCACAGGAAACAAAGACTAGGAATTGGAAATTTCCTGAACCCGCCAGTTCAACAATCCACGAAAGAGATTCCAAGAAATGGCCAAGTGTGGAAAGCAGTTGAACGAGCTTCAAAATAGGGTGAAAAGGGTTCCCAAGGAGATGTGAGGCCCCAATGATCAAATTGTATGTATCGGAACTTTTGAGTGAAAAATGTGTAACACGGAAGAGGGGATGATGTGGGAGTCCAGAAGTCAATTTGTATATCGCGGAAGCTAGGGTGTTGTTTGTAGGTCAAGGAACAATGGAAGTGTAGTCCGCCTGTCTAGGAACCCGCAAGCGAAACATTCGGTAAGTACGTAATAGGGAAACGGTCGGCGGGACTCGTTTCGCTAGTATATTGATATTTGTAATAGATATCCCATTACCTGGAAGGATATTTTTTGCATGTTTCTGGACAAGTTGTGCAGGGAAAGTTAGTATGACTGTCTCCTTGAGGCATGGTGAGTTGTTAGCATTAAACCTCAGTTATTGCATACTTGGAAAGAAGTGTGAAGGTGGTGGGCACAAAAAACAACAATTAGGAATTGGAGATTTCATGAACCCGCTAAATCGAGAATCCACGAAAGAGATTCCAAGATATGGCCAAGTATGGAAAGTGGACGCATGGGTTTCAAAATGGGGTGACAATAGTTCCCCAGCAGACGTGAGGACCCGAAGGTCAAATTGCAGGTCTGGGAACTTTTGAGTGCAAACTGTGTATCACGGAAGAGGGTATGATGTGGGAGTCCAGCAGTAAATTTGTATATCACGGAAGTCCAGGTGTTGTCTGCAGATCACATAACAATGGAAGTGAAACCTAGAGCCCGCCTGCCTGGGAATCCGTGATTTGAAAAGTGGCTAGGTATGGAATGGGAAGCGGTCGGTCGGAGTCACGATATAAAAGCATGAGTGAAAATGTGAACTCGTGAGTCCGCCAACCCGTGCAGTTAGACATTTTCGGAAAAACAAATAAGTAAATAGAAAGAGAGAGTAGAGGGGAAAAATAAATGGGAATTTGGTTAAGTATAGAAGAGGGAAAAGAAGGGCTAATATATTCAAATCTTTTATAGATATATGATTTCCTGGCAAGATATTTTCTGCATGTTTCTGGGGAATTTGTATACTTATTGCATATACTTGGAAAGAAGTGTGAAGGTGGAGGGCGCAGGAAACAACGACTAGGAATTGGAAATTTCTTGAACCCGCCAGCCCGACGATCCACGAAAGAGATTCCAAGAAATGGCCAAGTGTGGAAAGCAGTCAGATGGGCTTCAAAATGGGGTGACAAGGGTTCCCGAGGAGACATGAGGCACCAATGGTAAAATTGTATGTATCAGAACTTTTGAGTGCAAAATGTGTAACACGGAAGAGGGGATGATGTGGGAGTCCAAAAGTCAATTTGTATATCGCGGAAGCTAGGGTGTTGTTTGCAGGTCAAGGAACAATGGAAGTGCAGTCCACCTATCCGGGAACCCGCAAGAGAAACATTCGATAAGTATGTAATAGGGAAACGGTCGAGGTGGGACTCGTTTCGCTAGTATATTGATATTTGTAATAGATATCCCATTAGATGGCAGGATATTTTTTGCATGTTTCTGGACAAGTTGTGTAGGGAAATTTAGTATGACTGTATCCTGGAGGCATGGTGAGTTGTTAGCGTTAAACCTCAGTTATTGCATACTTGGAAAGAAGTGCGAAGGTGGTGGTCACATGAAACAACGATTAGGAATTGGATATTTCGTGAACCCGCCAACCTGACGATCCACGAAAGAGATTCCAAGAAATGGCCAAGTATGGAAAGTGGACGCATGAGCTTCAAAATGGGGTGACAATAGTTCCCCAAGATACGTGAGGACCCGAAGGTCAAATTGCAGGTCTCAAAACTTTTGAGTGCAATCTGTGTATCACGGAAGAGGGTATGATGTGGAATACGACAGTAAATTTGTATATCGTGGAAGTTCGGGTCTGAGGACCCGAAGGTGAAATTGCAGGTCTAGGAACTTTTGAGTGCAAACTGTGTATCATGGAAGAGGGTATGATGTGGGAGTCCAGCAGTAAATTTGTATACCACAAAAGTCCAGGTGTTGTTTTCAGATCACATAACAATGGAAGTGCAATCTAGATCCCACCTGCCCGGGAATACGCGATCTGAAAAGTGGCTAGGTATGGAATGGGAAGCGGTCAGTCGGAGTCACGATATAAAAGCACAAGTGAAAATGTGAACCCGTGAGTCCGCCAACCCATGCAGTTAGACATTTTTGGAAAAACGACTAAGTAACCAGAAAGAGAAAGTAGAGGGGAAAAAGAAACGAGAATTTGGTAAAGTATAGAAGAGGGAAAAGAAGGGCTAATATATTCAAATCTGTTATAGATATCCCATTTCCTGGCAAGATATTTTCTGCATGTTTATGGGGAAGTTGTATACTTATTGCATATACTTGGAAAGAAGTGTGAAGGTGGTGGGCACAGGAAACAACGACTAGGAATTGGAAATTTCCTGAACCCGCCAGCCCAACGATCCACGAAAGAGATTCCAAGAAATGGCCAAGTGTGGAAAGTGGTTGGACAGGTTTCAAAATAGAGTGGCAAGGGTTCCCGAGGAGACGTGAGGCACCAATGGTAAAATTGTATGTATCAGAAATTTTGAGTGCAAAATGTGTAACATGGAAGAGGGGATGATGTGGGAATCTGGAAGTCAATTTGTACATCATGGAAGTTGGAGTGTTGTTTGCAGGTCAAGGAACAATGGAAGTGCAGTCTGCCTGTCCAGGAACCCGCAAGCAAAAAATTCGGTAAGTATGGAATAGGGAAACAGTCGGTGGGACTCATTTCACTAGTATATTGATATTTGTAATAGATATCCCATTACCTGGCAGGATATTTTTTGCATCTTTCTGGACAATTTGTGTAGGGACAATTAGTATGACTATCTCTTGGAGGCATGGTGAGTTGTTAGCATTAAACCTCATTTATTGCATACTTGGAAAGAAGTGTGAAGGTGGCGATCACATGAAACAACGATTAGGAATTGGAGATTTCGTGAACCCGCCAACCTGACAATCCGCAAAAGAGATTCCAAGAAATGGCCAATTATGGAAAGTAGATGCACGGGCTTCAAAATGGGGTGACAATAGTTCCCCAGGATACGTGAGGACCTGAAGGTCAAATTGCAAGTCTCAGAACTTTTGAGTGCAAACTGTGTATCACGGAAGAGAGTATGATGTGGAATATGACAGTAAATTTGTATATCGCGGAAGTTCGGGTGCTACTTGCAGGTGACAGAACAATGGAAGTGCAATCTAGAGCCCGCCTACCCGAGAATCTGTGATCTGAAAAGTGGCTAGGTATGGAATGGGAAGTGGTCGGTCGGAGTCGTGATATAAAAGCACGAGTGCAAATGTGAACCCGTGAGTCAACCAACCCATGCAGTTAGACATTTTTAGAAAAACGACTAAGTAACCAGAAAGAGAAAGTAGAGGGGAAAAATAAATGGGAATTTGGTTAAGTATAGAAGAGGGAAAAGAAGGGCTAATATATTCAAATCTGTAATAGATATCCCATTTCTTGGCAAGATCTTTTCTGTATGTTTCTGGATAATTTGTATACTTATTGCATATACTTGGAAAGAAGTTTGAAGGTGGCGGGCACAGGAAACAACGACTAGGAATTGGAAATTTTCTGAACCCGCCAACTCGACGATCTGTGAAAGAGATTCCAAGAAATGGTGAAGTCTGGAAAGCGATCGGACGGGCTTCAAAATAGGGTGACAAGGGTTCTCAAGGAGACATGAGGCCCTGTCAGTCAAATTGTATGTATTAGAACATTTGAGTGCAAAACGTGTAACACAAAAAAGGGGATGATGTGAGAGTCCAGAAGTAAATTTGTATATGGAAGAAGTCGGAGTGTTGTTTGCAGGTCACGAAACAATGGAAGTGCAATTTAGAGACCGTCTGGGCTAGAACCCATGATCGAAAAAAGTTGTTAGGTATGGAAAGGGGAAGCACTCGGTCGGAATCGCCATATACAAGCATGAATAAAAATGTGAACCCGTGAATCCACCAACCCGTGCAGCAAGACATTTTCGGAAAAATGACTAAGTAACCAGAAAGAGAAACTACAGGGGAAAAAGAAAAATGAGCACAAACCTGTGCACAAAATTGGGCACTACAGTGCGCACAAGTGCTGCTCTGCAATTCTGAGACTGCCTATCAGAATGAAGACTGGCCTCCTATATTTATAGTAATTATGGCTAACTGCCTGGGTCGACTTCTCATTCTGGGTATCTCTCTGTTCAATATATATTATTTCTTCTGGCTGACTTCTTCTCTTGGAGGCTAATAACCTAATACAAATTATCTTCTTGAGTCGACATGTCTTCTAGGGTTATTAGCCAACTCATTAGGATTTCTTTTTGCTTCCCGAAATATTCTATTCTCACTAGGTTTACACGTGGAGGTAAATACCTCCCGTAGCTACCATAATATCAACACTCCTCAAAGTTGAAGAGTTCAGGGACACAGCCTGCACGAGCAATTCGAGAGGTCAAATTAATTTGTTCTGGCTAGGAGGGGACCAACAGACCCCCTCCTTACAGGCAAAGACTTCAGGGACACAGGTTGCACAAGCAATTCTAGAGGCCCAAATTAGTCCATTCTGGGTGGAAGGAGATGACTAGTAGGAATATGCCTTGCACCAGTGGGGGTTTTGGTCCTCATCCCCTAACATCTTAATTGTATATCCAAAGAACGGGAGAGTGGTCCCACAATTGAACAATTATTTGGCTTGAAATATATCTCTGGGAGTATCAAGAGATCATTTCCTTACAGTGAAATACTTCTACCCAGAACAAACTAATTTGGACCTCTGGAATTCCTACTCTCGAGCTGTAAAGTGACTATTGCGTTCAACGTCATTTTCTTTTCTAAAACCCCTTCTTTTGGTCTTATCAGGGCCGCCATAGTCGAGTCGAGAAGTGCCCCCCATTATGGTTGATTTCAATTTGGGCATAGGAGTGGGAACAACGTCTACATTGCCATCATCCATTATCGTATCATCACCCATCAGATCATCTTCTTTCGGCTCAAAATTGACCACATCAACCTCTGCGCTAGCCATCAACGTAGGCGGGCGAGCTGTCTGAACAGGCAGGGTTGCCTTGGAATTCTTTGGCTTGAAATATATCTCTCGGTGCACCAAGGGACCATCTCCTTTTTTTCTTCTGGGTGGAGGGAGATGAGTAGTAATAATATGCCCTGGAGCACTGGAGATTTTGGTCATCATGCCCGAAGGTGTTTACTGTATTTGGAATGAACTACTATTGAACTGCTACCATAAGTTAATGAGAATTTTGGTTTTCTCCAGATGATGTTTGAAATGAACATTCAGAAGGGATAATATAACCCTCCGCAAATATTGGTTTAATGTGTATCAATGGAATATCTCCTCAAGCCTTTCGTTGATCAATGACAATCTCCACGGTTTGTGTGTAATGAGTTGTTACCATTAAAGCTTACTAATTGCATATTTAGGAAAAAGTGCGAAGGTGGCGATGACGACGAGAAGAGCGATTAACGATTAGATATTTCATGAAGGCACCAACTGGACGACGCGCGAAATAGATTGCACGATGCTTTAAATGAACACTTGGAAAGGATAGCACAACCCTCCGCAAATCTTGGTTTAATTCGTATTAATGACAATTCTGCTCCAATATTTCGGACATTAATGACAATCTTAACGGTTCATGAACGATGAGTTATTAACATTAAATCTTAATAATTGCATATCTAGAAAGAAGTGCGAAGGTGGCGGGAATGGCGAAGAGCGATTAAGCATTGCACATTTCGTTGACCCACCAACCTACGATAGAGATTCCAAGAAATGGCCAACTATGGAAAGTGGTTGACCGAGCATCAAAATAGGGTCACAAGTTATACTCAGGAGACGTGAGGGGTCGATCGTCAAATTGTATGTCTCCGAACTTTTGACTACAAAAAGTGTAACACAGAACATGACACAATGATGGGTTTCAGCGGTCAATTTGTATATCGCATAATTTCGAGTGTTGTTTGTAGGTAGTAAAACAATGGAAGCGCAATGTTGAGCAAGCCTGGCCAGGAACCGACGATGGAAATAGTGGCCAAGTATGCAATGGGTAAGCGGTTGGTCGGACTTCATGATATAAAAGCATGAGACATACTCGGAACAAGGCATATTGACGGGCTTGAAATCAGGGCCACAAGTTCTACTCAGGAGACGTGAGGGCCCGATGCTCAAATTGTATGTATCCCAACTTTTGATTGCAAAATGTGTAACATGGAATAGGGAACGATGAAAGACTTCGAAGGTCAATTTTCATATTGTGGAACTTCAGGTGTTGTATATAAAATCACGAGACATTCGGAAAAATGACACATTCAAAAAAACTACTAAGTAACTAGAAAGGGAAAGTAAATGAGAAAAAGAAAGGGGAATTTGGTTGTCAATTTGTAGATCGGGGAAGTTTGGGTGTTGTTTGCAGGCGACGAAACAATGGAAATGCAATGTTGAGCCCGCCTACCTGGGAACCCGCGATCCAAAAAGTTTGTTGAATATGAAACGGGGAAGCAGTCGGTTAGACTCGTGATATAAAAGTATCAGTAGAAATATGATGACGTGAATCCGCCAACCCGCACACCTAGACATTTTCCAAAAAACAACTAAGTAACCAGAAAGGGAAAGCATAGGGCAAAAAGAAAGGGGATGGAAATTTTCAGAAGTGGGAATTGGTGTAAGAAATCCCCATTGATGGGCTTAACAGTAACTATGAAGTGCATTAAACAAGTGAACATGCTCTTGAATCAAGGAAGAGATAAAGTGAGCCATGCTTATAGTTTCCAGGATGTGTTTGCATAAGAGAAGCATCGAAAAGCCACAAGAAAATCAATTTTGGGATGTTTATCTAAAAATATTGTACTGTCAACTTCACCGTAAGTATAACAACGGTGAATTTGAATTTGAATTTTCTTTTGCTGAATCTTGATATGATAGTTCCATTGGACTTCACATAGTATATATTATTTTATTTCAAAATATTCCTGGAGATGAATTTTGCTAAGTTCATCGATCAAGGAAAAGTGTTAAAATGAGCCACATACTAGATTTGCGTGACAGAGATTATATTAAAAGGTAAAGCAGGTCCTGTATATTCTTTAAGATCATAGTAAAACCGCCAAGATCCTGAATGTATAATTAATTTTCTAGAACGAAGCATACAACCACGAGCCAGGTAAACACCAAATGTATTGAAAGTCGAGGCACAAAGAAACACATGAACACAAAAGGTGCCATGTGAGTTCCCACAAGGGTCCATAGAGAAGTACACATCGACCTATGCATCAAACAATTTGATATAATAAAAAAAACACATGTGGCATTGGTTTTCTCTTACATCTGGTATATGTTCCAATGAGAAAAGGGCCATGAGATACGAACAAAAGTTTTCCAAACACAAGACAACACAAAACCAACAGAGCTTCACCATTATATCTCAGCTATAACCAAACCCCCAAATGGAGAACAAGAAACTTGTCAATTACTATTTTACCATGAAGCAAGATCACTATGGACATTTTCTTCTGATAGTGCCATGTTCTATCACTACCAGTTTTAAAAATGCCAAATTTCCAATATTATTTGAAATGCCTAATGGTTCCGCCCAGAGGAGCAAGCCATTTCAACGGTTCAAAGGATAGGCCTGTGTTATTTACAGTGGGATACTTTGTATGGGGTTTTCCCCCATGCTTCCCATTTCTATACTGAACAATCTTATGCGCTTGTACATCAACAATACCCATGTTGAGCCCTTTTTTTCAATTAGGGCACCCAGCAAATGAAAATATCATACCATAAAAGTATAGTTGGAAATCATCTTCTTTTTTATTTGGGTACCCAAAAAATGCAGAAATCCTGCCATGGCTATATAGTTGGAAAACATTTTTCCAATTTGGACACCCAAAAAGGTGCAAACTCCTCCAACAAATATACAACTAGCCGCAATTTTTTTTTTCATTTGGACACCCCAACAAATATGCAAAATTCTTACTGGGAGATGCAAAAAAAACATCAAAATAACAACAATGATTTGATTTGTATTTAGATTCTCCTTGTTTTTTCAAGTTCACAAAAGAGACAAAATCTCTGGAAAGAAAATTTTATAGCAATAGATGTAAACTCCGAAGAACTCAAGTCCCACGAACATTCATTTGGGTATTGAAGAAAAATTACAGACACACATGAGATTTTTTCTTTCCTGCCAAAGCTTGATATGATTTTATTTTTTTCAGCCATTATGTAGTATTGCATTGTCCTCATTTAAGGTAAATTTGCTATGGATCCAAAAGTCATGCAGCATGTAGACACTGCTTTCCTTTTTTTGTAGGTATATTTCATATGACAATTCTGCTAACCCAGGAAGCACATCTTGTAACATAGGTTGTCTAATTGTACAATGTACGATTGTGTTTCCCATAGTTCGAATGGCATCATTGAGGCAATGCCTATATATGTAAGGACGTTTTTCACTACATCGTAGACAATGAATTGTACCATCATTTAAGAAAGCAGAGGTCAAAGCAGGAGAGTTGCATTTATCACATATAGGTTCGAAGGGGGTCGAGTATGCATTCACTGCAACCAAAACACCTCAACCTGGGCATGTGAGTATAATAGTTAATATATTGAACAATATAATATACAACTACACAACAAAAAAAAAAAAACTGCAGAAAAATGGTGAAGAAAAATTGTATGAGCAAAGTGAGGATGAAATTGTAGATGTATATGCACAACAGTTGTAGAGCTAGTTAGTTTGTTGAGATCCTGTACTATGTCTATTTACAATTCTGTTACAAAGGTTGCTTGGGTTGTCCAAAAGATCCTTTCTTTCACATCTCTTTTCTTTTTTATATTTTTGAAGAGCATAAGTGGAAATTGCCCTTTATGCAATTATTGTTCCATTGAGGAAAACAAATTTGAATAAGTGTTGAACAATTGCAGCTGCAACATGGAATAGTGCAATAGTTGTGTAACATAACTGAGATACATGGACATGTGAAAGCAAAGGACAAAACTGGACATGGAGAATAGTACCATTGACTTGTCATTGTCTGACTCTCCATCTTTTATATGGAGAATGTGTTGCAAGCCAAGCTTTCTCATGAGTGTGACAGCTGCACCAATGGTTCTGATTGGGTAAGTGTCGTTGATCTGTGCAAGTTGGTTGATTGTTGTGTCTGGGATGAAACAATATTTTGAACAAATCGTGGGATTTTTTCCCACAATACTTGTTTCGTTGAGCGATATAATCCGATCACAATCACCACGGTCATATATCATTTTGGGCAATATATTAAAATTTGTTATGGATATCCCATTACCTGGCAATATCTTTTCTGCATGTTTCTGGACAAGTTGTGTGGGTATAGTCCGTGTGACTATCATTAGGGCTTCATTGTCTGTCATGTCAACATGCATAATGGATCCAGTTTTGTTTGCCTTGTCCAAGTAGGTGATATAGACAACCATTATGTCCCCGATGAACACTTATCCAGTTCAGCGGTTGTTCAAGCCCTCTATTGATAGTATTTTGGGTGTTATAAGTTTAGACCTGATGACATTTTTTGAACAGGAAAAGTAATGTGAATGGTAGTCTGCATTATTTTTTTGTTTTCTTTTTTCCTAGAATACATGTACAAGTAGACGCACAATCTTGGATGGAGTATGGAGCTAGAGTTTTGCAACCAAACCTCTTAGTCTGCGGAACTTGTGCTATGTTCGGCGTCTCAGTTGCACTCGTTGATACTTCTTGTGAACTACAAAGTACGTGTTGCAAATGAAATCAACATATTTATCATGGCATAGATGAATAAATAGTTGAGGATATTTGTTTGGTAAACATATGAGGAACACAATGTATGAATCTTTACCTTTGTCCTTGTCGACCTGTTGATGTTTGAGATGATTGACTGGTCATGGCCATGTCACTAGTCCAACTTTTTCTGATGCAAGCATGTGTAGATGAACATCATAAGGACTAAATAAGAACATGCATTGTATATTGTCCATAACTGTTCTGAATGTCACATACAGGGTTGAAGGAGATGGAATATGAAATAGGGTGTCAAAGGATACTCAAGAAACATGAGGACCCAATAGTCAAATTGTATGCTTCAGATTTTTTGACTGCGAAAATGTGTAACAAGGAATAGAGCATGATGGGGGGTACGATGGAAAATCTGTATATCGCAGAACCTCCGAAGATAGAGGCGCAATATTGATCCCGCCAGCTCGGAAACCTGCAATCCAAAAAGTGGCTAAATATGGAATGAGGAAACCGTTGATCGGAGTCGTGATATAGAAGCATGGGTATAAATGTGAACCCATGAGTCCGCCAACCCACGCACCTAGACATTTTTGGAAAGACGACTAAGCAAAGCAACTAGAAAGTGAAAGTAGAGGAGAAAAACGAAGGGGAATTCGGTTAAGTATAGAAGAGGGAAAAAAAAGGATAATGGGAAGTGGGAAAAATAGAAATGGGGAGGGAAATCTTTGGAAGCGGGAAGTCTCAACGAAGGCCCATTGTTGCCAAATCATCGTTTTCTAGTCCAATATAATATGCACCCACCTATTTTGTGTGTTTGATTTACTAGCACATTTGGTATACCTTTTCGAAGATTGTACTTCATCCCCCTCTTCTGTGGCATATAAGAATTCATCTTCTTGTCCAACTAATCTGTTTCTTTCAATGTAACAACGCCGAACATACAGTGGACATGAAGGTAAGTTAGTATGCAGAAAGACATGTAAAAAAAAGAGATAAAGGTCTATTTATTTCAATGTAGCAGCAAAGAGAATACAATTCACACGAGAATAAGTTACCATGTAGAAAGATACATAGTATCTACATACAATAAATTAGGTGCGAAGCAGTAGAAGAAGTAGAACAAATACACAAACAATAAATGAAATACTAAACACTGGAATATGAAATAAGAGTAGAAGAGATGTAAAAAATAAACAGAGTTCGATTTATTTCAATGTAGCGGCACAAAAAATACACAGGACATTAAGATAAGTTATTATGTAGGAAGATACACAATAGCTACATACAATAAATTAGGTGAACACATATACAGACAATAAATGAAATATAAAACAATGGAATACAAAATAACGGTAGAAGCATGCACCTTTGTATCTCCTCTTCTACATTTTCGGTAAAGACTCCTTCGTCTTCTCCACTTATTCTGTTTGTTTCAATGTGGGAATGCACAAATTACAATGAACATGAATGGAAGCTGGTATGTAGGGGAGAACAAGTAATATGTACATACAATAAATGAGAATCAAGGAATAGAATAAAAGATAGTTAGAAACACAAACCTTTGATTTTCTTCATCCATGGTTGTAATTATATAGAGTTTTTTCTTCCCAAAATATAGTACAAGCCAAAAAATATTAAACAATTGCATGGCCATAGCTGAATGATTTTGGTTTTGTGCAGCAAAGTATCCAAATATTCTTTGAGACATGGAAGTATACTTTTGCAGTATCTTTGACGTACATATCATATTTCAAGTACAAGACAAATTGTATTATGGTCAGACTAGTCTGTGTACATGATAAAGAGGTTGTATTGTGACATGGGCACATTTCACCATATATGGTTAATAAGTGTGTTCTGCACATGTTTTATCTTAACAAAAAGACAACAGACACTGTAATTGCACATGTAGTTGTCCAATTATTTGTTATTCCACTATTGTGTATCATGTCAACAATGAAGTATCCTAGAATGATAATGGTTTCGTCCAAATGTAAATGGTGTGATGCATTTGAGAACACATTCATTATGCTAGCAATGTTGCACGCTAAGCAACATAGAAACTGAATATTGCAATTTGCAATCCACAGAACAACACTCTTGTTAGCACCATCTCAATATCCTTTTCCTCTAAAAGAACATTTTGCAAGGGCATGTAGGTATGGTTTAGAGCTAGGGAAAAAAATTGGACCAAAATTTAAGAGCAGGATAGGCGGGCACGATACAGGCATCAGATCTTGACTTCGCCAGACATGGAAAATGACAGAACTGCAGGTCCACTTGTGGATGTAGGAACTGAACACCACAAAGTGAAAAAAAACAGCTTCAACTGTCGGCGCATGACCCCAACCCTGCAAAGCCAAAGAAAGAAAAAGAAAACAATAAGCAACAAACGAGCGAGGAAGCACAAACAGGCCCAACTACAGCCCCACGACCTCAAACTCGCAAACTTGAACCAAACAACAACAAGCAACAACCGACGAACCAACAAACCAGTGAACAAGCAACAAACATTGAACCAACAAACAACATATGTGTTTCCAATGATTACCAAATTGTATCCCAAGCACAGAAGGAACCCGAAACATTCTTACTTGCAAACTGCAAACAACAAACAACAAATAACGAACAGAAATGAAATTATGTTATCGAAACTTACTTTGCAATGATGAACGACAAAAGCGCAGGTCGAAATGTGAGTGCAGGACTTGGACCCCGCAAAGTAAAAAAAAAAATAGCTCCAACTGCGGATGCAGGACCCCAACCCTGCAAAGTTGAAGTAAACAAAAGCAAACAACAAACACCGGTAGGTCCAACCGCAAGTGCAGGTCCCCAACCTTTCAAAGTTGAACCAAACAACAACAAGCAACAACCGACGAACCAACGAACAAGAAGCACCCACCGAACCAACAAACAATGTATGTATCTTCAATGATGGACAAATTGCATTCCAAGCATAGAAGAAGTATGAAACATACAATGGCTATGCAATCGACGGTGGACAACAATATTGTCCAAATTCACTGCAACATTGTATGGAAAAATTTGAGAAAAAATGTACTGTGAGAAGCCTATTTAGTTAAACATTTAAGGTTGTCAGGTTGTTTAAGGGCCTCGCGGTATGCAAACATTTAAGCTATCAAGCCTGTTGAAGGACCTCGCGCCATGTAAACATTTAAGCTGTCAGGCCTATTCAAGCACCTCAAAAAAAGTGTCAATGCTCTAAATCTTCGGTATGGAAACATATCAATAGAGACTATGCAAAAAAAAAAAAAATAGAGACTATAGAGACTATATCGAACAACAGAGACTATGCAAAAAAAAATTGAGTCAAAGGACAAACTAATATGAAGTCGACTAATAAAAAACTCACTCTCGATGCTCAAAACTTTGGATATCTAAACATTTCAATAAAAATAGTAAAAATTCAGAAAGACCGTAGATGATCAAAAACTTTGGATATGCTAACATATAAAACATTGAGAATAACAAAGTTGACAATAAGACCTCCAATATGTTGTCCAATAAGATCATGACATATATGGTATTGTTTATTATATACAAATCAATGTTTTTAGTTCTCTAGTTCTAACAATAGAGATTATGCAAATAGTTTTAGTCAAATGACAAACTAATATGAAGTCACCGAATTATCTATCGCTACGCCTTGGCATGGACTAAAAAAATAAAAACAATTTTTTTTTTATTATTTTAAAAAAATTACATAAAACATATAATATTTTGATACAATTTAAATAAATAGACAACATTTGATGCACGCCGACAGTAAACTAATAAAGGTTTAATGCAATTTAACTTTCAGGTCCAATCAAAGTGTATCCCTCCCTAGGACTAATAAATTTTATATTAAATTGTAGAGTGGTACAATAATGACCTATATATATTCTTGTGGTAAAATAAAGCAGTGGACCAACCATGTTGACAACAATTATTGACCCAACTTGTCTTTGAGTGAAAACAACATGTCTCATAAACTTTATATTAATACCATAATTATCTCCATTTTTTTTGATTGGAAACATTCTAAACATTTTACCTTTTGGAGGTTTTTGGTACTTTTTGGAGGTTTTGGGTAATTTTTTCAATTTGATTTTGCCGGAAATCTAATGATAAATGATTGGATCTTCAAATTTGAGTGGTTAAGTTTATATAATCTAAATGTCAGATGTATTTTATCAAGCTGAATTCATTTATACATTTGAATTTATTTATACATTCAGAAATACAATTTAAATAACAGAAAATAACTATTTTATCCAAATTTACATCTCCCTATTCCTAAAAATAGAAATAATAGAAATAAACCCAAAAGATATACCGTTTACCCAACGCCCATTTTTTTTTTTAATATGCCATCGTTATCATTACAAATGAATCTTTACAGGGATGACCATTCTGTTAGAGATAATGCTTCATTAATGCATTGTGTTGAGTTGGAGATTGGTTTGAAGATTTGTAGGAGGATGTTGAGATATTCTCTCAACCTATCCCTCCAAGAGTGGAGTTAGTTGGATCTGAATCCAGCTTTATATATGTGTATTGTGTTGTGTCTATGATGATATAATACAATTACAGTTATCTGTTTGTGTGTAACCTGAAGCTCTCCTTGTTTCTAATTTGGTATCAGAGCTGAGTGTTCTGGGTAACTCCCTCACGGGAGACCTAGGTATGCGTGAGAGTGGATTTTTATTCTTATTTTTATTTGCTTCAGTGTGAATAGTTCTGTGTGAAGGAGACTCTCGCCTTATGAATAAAAGATCTGCTGCGTAAAGAGACTATAGCTGGAGTGAGATGAGACTGTAGCTGGAGTGAGATCCGCTACACAAGGTAAACACTGCCAGAATGAAGGAGGACCTGCACTGCCACCGATGAGAGAACGATTTTTTTGAAATTTCCAATATTAATTCAGATCTTGCTTCCATCATGAATCGCCATGGAACCCTGCGATCTATTCAATTTTTTCTGTGTGCACATTGGTGTTAATGCCCACGTGCAATCAGGGAGGAAAGAATCACAGTTTATCTTATTGTCAACTAGGTATTGTTAATTACTATTCTGATTTAGATATGGAGCGTATTCTAATTCTGATTTAGATATGGAGCAGTCTATTAAATGGTGTTCGTTGAAGAGCGTAAGAGCCACCTGTCACTGCGAAGAAGAGACGCATTGTCATAGCGAAGGATTTAGATACCAGATTGTTCCTAAATTGTATATTGGTCATTTAGTTAGCTACCTGTGTATTGCATGCGAAGTTGAGAAAGGTCAATGCCGTAACCTGCAAGAGGGAAGTCACTATTTTGGCGTTGGTACTATTTGGAGGAGATGTTGCAGTGAAGGAGGTACCAAATGTGGTGAAGTCGCTGCTAATTTGAAATGTTTGTTGTCCAGAAACTACTGGAGGAGCCGTGGATCACTGCTGCCACTGTAGAGGGAGGATGCAGGCTACATAGATAAGTCAACACATTCACATCCGCTGCTGTGAGGTTAATTTGTTGCAGATTATGATAAGTCGCTGAAGGGTTACCCATGGTGAACGAAAAACACAAGACTTTGATGAGTTGGAAGCCACCGTAGAGTGTG
>SNQJ01S0068541.1:28825-50867 GCA_010110895.2 Picea sitchensis | reverse complement strand
TGTTGAGTTGGAGATTGGTTTGAAGATTTGTAGGAGGATGTTGAGATATTCTCTCAACCTATCCCTCCAAGAGTGGAGTTAGTTGGATCTGAATCCAGCTTTATATATGTGTATTGTGTTGTGTCTATGATGATATAATACAATTATAGTTCTCTGTTTGTGTGTAACCTGAATCTCTCCTTGTTTCTAATTCATTCCATTAGCCCAATAACCATCCTGTCACTTTGACACTTGATAACCGTCAGTCCGTCCGTCACTGGTGGCCATTGATAATTTATTTGAATTAAACTAATTGATCATAGATACGTCTTTCAGCTTTTACTGTTTTCGCCCTGGTGTTTTACAGTGGCATAAAGTTAGTTTAGCAGTGGCGCGCAGTTACATTGTCATGATACCATCACGCGTACTCAACCAATTGCCTCCGCCGATATTAATGAGTATTACGACCTTTTGTTTAGTCCACCTCCCTCTCCGGAGTCCCTCTCTTTCAATCACGCTTCTCCTGCTATTCTCCCTCACAAAGCCAATTTTTTTTCTCTTTGTCGGGTTTTTCATATTAATATTTTCTTCGCTGTCTCTGTGTTTCAATCTGCGTTTTAGTAACGACGCCATGCCGCTGATGCCGCTGAATCCACACGCAGTTGCAGCCCATGTTGACAATCTTATTCCTCCAATCATTCGACAAATAGATGATGTTATTCACCTGGATGGAAACCCTGAGCTCCTGCAAGATCAATTACAGCGTATAAAGAACGTTTTACAAGATATCCCCTCGGTCATTCATTGAACATCAGAATAGGGCGCCCTCGGAGAGCATCATATATTGTTTGGAGAGGATGAAGTATGCTATTAATGAGGTGATAGTCCTCCTTGGTCGGTCCCATGGAGAATCAAGATGTCTGATTTGTTTCTCCTGCAAGCCCAGAATTGCCACACAAATTAGAGAATGGAACACGAAATTAGATCAGATCATTCGAGACCTTGTATATGACGTTTCAGTATTTGACGATGTTCAGCATATCGCTGTCTCATCCTTATCAGCGCATCAGGCAGAGATAATACTCACACCCGTGCCAGACTCTGGCTTTGTAGGATCCGGGATTGCAGCCGGTGAGACGAAGCTGCAGACGTGGCTTATGGGATCTCCCCAAATTCGTGTGATCGGAGTAGCTTTCAACCCTTGTCGATGGATGAAGGGTGGGAGCTATTCGGGAGAGTTGCTTTCAGAGGCGGCGATGTTCCGGAGGAATTAGAGGGTTGTGCCAGAGAAGTGGTCAATGCGTGTGAAGGTTTACCCTTGGGCATAGGGGTAGTGGCCGCAGCGATGATCAACAAAACAACTTTGGATGATTGGAATACTGCTTTGTCTTTCTTGAAAAATCCAGATCCTTCTTTTTCAGAAAAGTATCCCGAAGTTCGCAACGAACTGTATGGACCCTTAAGATGGAGCTATGATAATTTGTCCGACTCAAGCTTGCAGAATTGTTTTCTCTACTGTTCTATGTATCCAGAAGATGTGAAAATTGACGTCGATATATTGGTGAGAATGTGGCTTGCTGAAGGATTTATTAATAGCAATGGGGGAACGTATTTAACGGGCATGGCCTTGGGGCACAGGAATGTTAAGGTCCTTATAGATCGTGGTTTGTTTCAGAATTTTAATTTTGAAAAGCAGAGCATAGACGATGTCAACAAACCTGTGAATGTCTGGAATCCGAGGTTCATAACAGTGCAAAATGTTATTCGTGACATGGCTATCTTTGTTGGGGAGCAGGAAAATTATTTATCGAGAGCAGGTAAAGACCCTCAACATTTCCCACTCAGTCAGACTCAACATTGCAAAAGATTATCACTTTGGGGAGATGAAGTTAAATATCTTGCAGAGAATATCATATGCCCAGAACTTCTGAGTCTAATCTTACAGGAAAATTCAATACCTTATAAAGTTTTAGAAAGCTTCCTAAGCAAACTCTCCTCTTTGAGGGTTCTGGATCTTTCCAACACCCGTCTAGAGTCAGTCCCAACATCTTTGAGCCAGCTCAGGCAACTCAAGTGTCTCACATTGAAAAATACTCTCATAAGGTCTCTGCCCGAAGATATATGCAATCTTTCAGATCTTCAATTTTTGGATCTTTCATTCTGTGTTTTCTTAAAATCATTGCCAAATACTATAGGAAAGCTTACACAACTCCGATATCTCAATTTAATGGGTTCACCCAACTTGATGATTCCACAAGAAATATCTGAACTCACTTCATTGGAAAGACTAGAGCTGTATTGTCTTTGTGCAGAAAACTCAGGGGTGTTGAAGGGTCTCACGAATCTGATGGAGCTTGCTGTAACCATAATTTCAGAAACAGGAGAGCATGAAATAGCCGTAAGTTCAGGGACGTGGTTGGAAATGAGGCACTTATTTCTGAGCTACGGGAATACAGTGGCGAATCAGGATCTTCCTCAGGATATGCAGAATATGAAAAAGCTGCAGAGTCTGCGGTTGTTGAACTATAAGGGGGTAAATATGCTGAAGGTAAATTTGCCTAACTGGATTTGTGAGTTTCAGCAACTAGAAAAGTTAGAGTTGATTGGCTGTGATCAATTAACAGAGCTTCCTCCTCTAGACAGGTTGCCAAATTTGAGGTTTCTAAAATTAAAGGAGTGCATTAAGCTGAAGTACTTGGGGATAGGGAGTTCAAAATATCCAAGTGGAGGGATAGAGAGTTCACATAATCAAGGTGGATTTCCAAAACTAGAGAGGTTGGATTTGATAGAGATGTTCTACTTAGAGGCTATGGTGAGCCTATCATCAAATATCTTCAGAGAAGCAATATTGCCTAGTCTCCATGTTTTAAAAATCAGGATGTGTCCAAAGCTGAAGAGATTGCCACTGGGCATAGAAAAGCTGCCCAATTTGAAAACATTAATTGGAGAAGATTGGTGGTAGAACGGAATGATATGGGAGGACCATAACATGAAAATTAGTCTTCAAATCAAATTTAAAGGGATATGAGAGTAATTTGAAATGTAATATTTTGATTATCTTACCATGTAAATGTAAATAAATTTGCGAAATTTCAAATTGCAATAGATAATTCTGCTATATAATGAAACTAGTTGGTATATAATGAAACTAGTTGGTAGGTTATTTCAGGGCTGTGTATATTTTTAAATTATATTTTAATTTAATGTTCTACTTAGAGGCTATGGTGAGCCTATCATCAAATATCTTCAGAGAAGCAATATTGCCTAGTCTCCATGTTTTAAAAATCAGGATGTGTCCAAAGCTGAAGAGATTGCCACTGGGCATAGAAAAGCTGCCCAATTTGAAAACATTAATTGGAGAAGATTGGTGGTAGAACGGAATGATATGGGAGGACCATAACATGAAAATTAGTCTTCAAATCAAATTTAAAGGGATATGAGAGTAATTTGAAATGTAATATTTTGATTATCTTACCATGTAAATGTAAATAAATTTGCGAAATTTCAAATTGCAATAGATAATTCTGCTATATAATGAAACTAGTTGGTATATAATGAAACTAGTTGGTAGGTTATTTCAGGGCTGTGTATATTTTGCACTATATTTTAATTTAATTATATAAAATTGTTAAAGTAAAATATTTTTTTTTTTATGATTAAGCGATAATGATACCATGATAATAATATCTTTTAATTCTGCTTGCCTATCATTACACAACAAATTATGAATTTAGATCCTTTTCTCTATTTATTCTTTTAACCACATTTCCTTCTCAAGCTTAGTTGTTTATAAAACCTAAAGAAACTAAATGATGTTCATAAAACCTAAAGAATCTAAAATGAAATGCAACTGCACAACCTGTGGATTAGGAATGTACATAAGGTACACACCAACAAAGAAAAAATGAACAAAAAATGCTAGGGTTAAAAAGTAATAATAACAAAATATTAAAAAACACTTAATTATAATATATATATATATATATAATAATAAAATAAACTACCCTATCTATCTATTTTAACTTGAAACTTGAAAACACCTTAGAAATTTAAGCATTTATATATTTTTATCCCTCTTAATATTTGTCTATTTTAATCTTGAAATTTTGCTAACTTAGACATTTATTATACATATATATATATATATATATATATATATATATATATATATATATATATATACATCCCTCCTTAATAGGTGGCCCCAAGGATATAAGATAGAAATCTATTTTAACTTGAAATTTTAAGCACCTAGACATTTAAGTATTATATATATATATATATATATATATATATATATATATATATATATATATATATATATATATCCCTCTCTTAATAGGTGGCCCTCGATATATAAGATAGAAATTTAAGTATTATAATTATATATATATATATATAGCATATATATATATATATATATATATATATATATATATAGTATATATAGAGCAGTATATATATATATATATATATATATATATATATCCCTCTCTTTTCTAATAGGTGGCCCTCATGACATAAGATAGATTTAAATTAGTTTTTTTTAAATGCATTATATATTAAACTTAATATTACATATATTATATCTATGAGAGGAACACACTTTTGGAATAGTTGAGTTTATATTATTTGAATGCAAGTATTTGAGAATTTGTTTCTTTTCAAAAAATCCTCATTGTAAATGTAAAGAAGAAATATTAATTCATTTTATTGTGTCAAGAAGCACATTTTATTGATTAGTATGAGAGATGTGTAAGATAATGTAAGATTAAATTAAATATAATAATAATAAATAAAAATAGGTTATATATTTATAATTTGGTGGGAAGATAAAGAAAAGAGAATTAGGTTTCTTTCATGATTCCTTGGAAGAGATTGGGAGGAGCACAATCTTCCCCACTCATGAAGAAGCTATTCATATTTGGGGGGCTACAGAAGGAACTCCTAAACATAATGAGATACCCTTACTGGGTCTAGGGTTTGTGGAGTTAATGCTACATAATGGTGTAGGAGAAAATCGTGTCGTTCCAAATTTTTTAGGGGATGACATAAGTTGGGAATTTTTTTGGAAGGGTGGTTGCTGAAAGAACATTGATGTTGAAGGTATGGTTTCCATTTTAGGTTATGTGTTAGAGTTTTACATCATGGCTAGGGGATGGTTTGATTTTCTATTTAAGAATGGACTAGATGCCAATGGAATTTGGGAAGGGAGATGGCTATGGGTGAATGTGGATATTTCTCTCAAGGAATGGACTACAATATGTGATCCTTGAAGGAAAAAGAGAACATGCAACCTATTTCGATTAAATTACCTTCACTGCCTTTGGAATTGTGGAACAAATGGTCTCTTAGGGAAATCAAGGACTCGCTAGGGAAGTTTATATGTATAGGTGAAAGAAGATAAAGAGGTAATTTTAAATCCATGGATATGGTCTGTGTTGATATGGACTTGACGGATGGTCTTCCAGATAACTTGGTTATAGAAGATGACATATGGAGTTACAAGCAATGCTTGGATTATATAAAATTCCTTTCAAGTGTTCATTCTATCACTTATATGGGCATTTGAAATATGATTGTGTGAAAAATGGGAAGCCCAAAGGTCCAAGTGCAAATTGCTTGGAAGGTAGAGTTTCTCATCCCAATAGTTCAAAGGATACACTTTAGGTTGAAGGTCAAGTAGAGGGGACAACAATTGTATTGAAGGAGTAGATGGTTTTCCCTTTGTTGGACATTTTGGAGGGACATGAAGTGACATGGTTGAAGTCTTATGTTGGATCTTAAGAAAGTGGGAATACCTCGTGTATGGACAATGTGTCCCTCACGATTTTTTACCTTAGAATGAAAGTGAGGAGTTTCTTCAAACGACATCTCTTTTACCCCATGGAGGAAGAAGAAGATGCTAATCTCGGTAAGTCTTGATTATCCCCCACCCCCCGCTAGGTAAATCCCATATCTACAAATATTGTAGAATCTAATGTTGAATTTCTTTGTGAAAGGTATGGGGGGGATTTGGGAAGTTTGGTCTCACTTTGTAGCCCAAAAGGACACCATTCTATTTAAATCTATCCTTGACATTGTAAACACTGATGCTTTGTTTGTCCCTCCTATGGTAATTGAATCTTGAAAAGGTCATGTCATTTCATGAGATTGTAGCCTGGATCTCTCCAAATTCAAAGAAAGTTGGCTTTCAAAATAAAGCAGAGAAGGGATATCATTTGAGGTCCTCCAAGATTCTCGAGGACTCAGTGGTGCAGGGGGGGTGATTGAAGGGGGATTAGAGTTAGACATAGGACATGTGTTGAGTCAAGTAACCCATAGTAGAATATCATTTCTATGTTTAGTGCCAAAAAATTAGAAAGAAGATCCTTCAAGGAAAGTAGAAAACCATAATTGGGGTCCTTAGTGTTAGAATAATAGGTGTGCTCATTTCACTATAGACAATATGACAATATTGTCACCCAACCATAGGCACAAAGACCACCCCCAAGCACCTTAACCTTGACAGAGAGAATAATTCTGGAAGCAAACCATAGAACCAATAGCCAACCAAGGTAGCGTACCTCTCTCCAAACCAGGCAGAAAGTCCGAACCATAACCAAGCAGAAAGTCCAACCATAATGTAATATCCCTCGGTTGAACCCAAATGTAAATATAATCCAAGTATATTTAAGCTAGTGAGTTGATTAGACATCATTTTTGTAAAACACCTTTCATGGAATGGTGCGTGCATATACTGCGCAGTAAAGTGATGTAGTGTGCACATTGCTGGATACCATGCACAGTAACTAAAGTGCGCGCAACCTTAAAGACAGAGGATACAACGTGCAGTAACTAAAGAGCGTGCAACCTTGAGGTCAGCGAATACTGCGCGCAGTAACTAAAGTGCGCACAATATTAAGGTTAGTGAACCTTTGTGTATATAATATGCATTATAGGCTGGTGATCCAATATTATAAGCCATAATGCTTATGTTTTGGAATTAGGCCAGAGTGCGTAAATGTTAAAGGCCAAAGTTGTGTGCAGACCGAACCACATAAAATGTTAAAGGCCTTTGTATATGTCTCATGATTAATATAAAAATACATCGTTGTGTGCAGACCGAACCACGATAAAAAGAAGGGGGACTAGATTCCACTAGTTAGGGAAAGGGAGTTCCAAAAGTTAAGAAAAGGGATAAGCGAGAGAGAGAGAGCTTAAGCCAAAAATGAATATTATATTAATATTCCTTAGAACATAAAGTATGGACAATTACTTTATCCTAAGTTCTAAAGTTGGGGACAAGTGTAACAAAGTAGCTTCCAACATGACAAGTGTCAAGTTGGGGACATGCATACATATTGTTGGGATTTAGTTCTTTTGGGGATTCTTCCATTATTCAACCATGACTCTCGCTCCTTAGTCGGACCATAACCTCTCCCATGATTCCATGACCATTACTTTGCACAGTCGTCGAGCTATCCGTGTACCTTCCTAACACTGTACCTGAACTTATTTCCATAACCAGTATTTCCTGATTGGTGTACCTGTTAGCTTGGGAGCGGGATTGAAGAAGCGGGTTGTCAGGCCCGTGAACAATTCTTTGAGTGAGGGAATTGTTGAGGATCAATTTCTTGAAGGTGCCAAACTATAGCTACAGTGCTTTGAGACTTATGATCCGGCCTGTTGCTGAAGCCCTGGAAGGGAAGTGGGGCAGCCGAAGAACTGTTGAGCAGAGAAGGGGCACACTACCTTGGTTGGGACAGGCATGTGGGGAATGAGAGGATGTAGGTTGTCGGTTGAGTGAGCACCTGAGATGGAGTCTTTCCAGTTGACCATGAACCTTTAGCCTGGTTAGGAATCCCTTTCCTGAGTGGAGTCTAGTCCCGGCTCGGGGGTGACTCACTGTTGAGAGTGATGAACAGTGTAGTCTAAGGTTGGGAGGTTCATGGAGGGTCTGCATGCAGTTGGTGACATTCTTACCAATATAAGTATCGGTTATGTGATGAATTTACATGTTGCATTGTCATTTATGTGTTATTTAATGGGTTTTATTGCTTGTGTGAGCATAACTGTCCGTATGTTTAAGGGTATACCCCTATATAAACTGCATGTCTGTGTTTACTGTTAATTCAGTCTGAAATTGTACATTTACATAATGCAATTGTTTGTTTATGCTTTATATGAGAAGATTTCGTTAGAGCGTTGTATGTATATGTTTAATTGCATGCAGTTCAATATGTATGTATGCATGTGTGTGTATATACGTATTTGAAGAGAAAAAGTTTTGTGACATAGCTCAGTTGAATACTGGGGCGTTACAATATGTTGTCGGAACTAAGTTAAGTGTCTGAGTAGTGACATTCCCTAGCCTGTTGGTGGTCAGGGTATGTTACAGTATGGTATCAGAGCATCAGTTTTCGACATTGAGCCTAAATGGGCCAAACCAGTCGAATGGAGACGAGATTACAGTAGGGTATCGATTACAGTATGGTATACAGTGTATTGCATTTATGGAAAATTGAGCCACCACATGGAAGAATAATATGTAGGGATGCGCGTGCTAAATCTAACATTGGGAAGAGTGCATACACATAGTAAAGGTGCACGTGGTGTGCGCAGTATTCCAAGGCACAGTGAAGTTTGGTTGGTGTGCACACAGTAGCAGTATGAGTTGTATCGCTATAGTGCAGGCAAGGGTGCGCACAAGTAGTTGTGCACGGTAGCGACGGAGTATTCGATGGGGCATACAGATTATTGTACGTGGTAAGGCGTATTGAACTTTAGCATGGTGCAATGCATAGAGAAAAATGCATGTGGAAACTCCGGGTGTGATATAGAAACAATGCGCAAGAGATATTGGCGCGCAACACAGAAGTAATGCGCGCAAGTTATTGGCGCAATGAAGAGGAAATGTATAGCAAATATAGGTGCGCAGAAACATGATTTACCTTATAAAATCGTTTGCACGATAAATAAAGGTATACAGGTTGAATTTTTATGCGCGCAAAATCGTCTGAAAGGCTAATTAAGACGACGAGCCTGAGTTTAATAGAAAATTTACATAGTATTCAAAGAAAGATGAATACACAACTGCATGGAAGTATTATTTAAAATGAGTCAAGTGAGTGAGATGAATTATGGGTTTTATTCAAATAGTGGAAAGTGAAATATAAGTTACAAGAAGACACATAATATTAAAGGAAACAAGATTCATATCATCATCAGTGGAATCTTGTCATAAGAAATACAAAATCCGCTTCTGCGTTTATATATTCATTCAAAATCCAAAATTACAAAAGGGGATGATTCAAAATAGCAGTGGCCCTATTTAAAGAGACAGTACAAGAACAAGTCTATCATCTCCGGAGCTTCCTTACCTCTGCTATCTTCTGTCCAAAAATAGCTGAAATATACTCAATTGTATTTGAAGACTAATTTTAGCTTAGCTAGCTCCTCCTTTAAAGAATCTAACCAGACCGGTTGATTCTCTCCAACACTCTCAACCGCTTCAGGGACGGGTTCTTCCTTCTGTCGCCTGCTTCATTTCTTCTTAGCAGCTGGTTTGTTGATAACTAGATCTCTCATGATTGGATTCAGCCTGATTTCCAATCTTGAATCAGTAACATGTACTGTGTGAAATTTAGTCGCCAGTATCTTTGCGACTACCTTTTCCTTTGTACTCGCACGAAAATTTAGCATGTTTCCCGAATAACCAGTCTCATTGGATTTAGCTGGGTCCATATACCTCAGTTTTGTGGACACCGAAATACTTTTGCAGAGATGAGATGTTTGAAACAGTTTGTAGACTGCTCGCTGATGGATAAGATGATGCTTCCATACCCGAGAGTTGGTAATTATAGAGCCTCAATCATGAATCACTGACAAACTTGCGCACTAGTACAATGGGTTACCATGCTCGGCTAATCCATTTCAAATGATTAAATTTTTGAGTTTGTTACATGGAGGCGTTCACCTAACTTCAAACGGATGTGATGTATGAGCGAATGAGACATAGTGATCTGACTAACCGTCACCCGTCCCACGAATGGTGGATTTGACATATTGAAGCATGTGACATCGAAACTTATGCAAAAGTGGTTCCGACAAACCACCTTTCGCCCGATGTATCTCTGTGCGATGATTTAGTTCTTGCTAAGTTATCAAAACTTGGGTATTGTCTAAGAATTGTCATGGTGGCAACACCAAGAAATCAAAAAAGATAATTCTGATATATTTATTGAGCCAAAATAGTTCCTATTTCTCGTGGATTGTTGATTTAGTTAACCTAATAAGTTCTAATGGCTGTACATTTTGTAGAATTAACAACAACTAGATCAGATCAGATCAAGTACTGAATCCATAGGAATGGAAGAGACATGGGGAAATTATAGTCAACAAGATGAGAGTAGAGGGAAGAATGTCCATTTGGACATTGAAGGAACAAACTCCAATGGACATGGAGAGGAAAGGAATGAAAACCTGAATATGGTAGAGACTATTAAAAATTTGCAAAAGGATGTCCAAAGACATAAAGCTAATAATGAAAGGCTTATGAGAGCCAAAGAGAAGCAGGATGACTTCAACATGAAGTTATTGCAAAGTCTGAACATAATAGAAAAGAAATTGGAAAAAGAAAGTGACTCAAGCAAATCTGGAAGTCACAAACCTTTGGATGAGAAAAAGAAATCAGGAAATGTTAGCAGACACCACCATCACTCCCCGAAGCATTCTAATAAAAGAGCAGGTAGCAGCACAAGTCCATCCCCTATTAGAAAGCATAAGAGGTATGGGGTGGATGAGCTACGAGGATAAATGAACAAAATCAAACCTCCTACATTTGATGGTGAACACAAGAAGGATGAAGATGCAGAAACATGGTTCCTGGGCATGAGAAAGTATTTTCGATTACACAATTATTCTTCTCATGCAAAAGGTATAATTTTCATCTATCAACTCAAAGGAAAGGCATCCATGTGGTGGGATCAGCTTGTGCAGGTACATCACATTAAAGAGAAGAGCATTACTTGGAGAGAATTTAAGAAGTATTTTGAGAAGAAATACTTGACTAAGAGGTATTATGACAAGAAAATGAAAGAGTTCTTTGAACTCAAACTTGGAAGCATGACCATAGATGAATATGAAAGAAGATTCCTAGAACTGATGAAGTACGTCTCCTTCATCAAAGATGAGACAGTTAGAATTCAAAGGTATTTAAGTGGATTGCGAGCATTCATCAGTGACAAAATACAATATGATGATCCCAAGACATTGGAAGAGACCATAAGGCACGCTTAATGTCTATATGATTAGCAGAAGGCAAGGCCAACTTTCCAAAAAGCTTGGGAAGACAAAAAGAATTTCAAGGTGGATCAGAGGAAGAAAGGATTTAAACCCTCATTATTCAGAAATAGTCCACAGGGACCACCAATTTCTAAAGAGCCCAAAACGATAGAGGAAGATAGCCAAAGGCCAAGACAACCACCTATTCAATGTTGGGGTTGTAAAGGAGATCATAGATTCAGAGATTGTCCTCGCAGGGGTGAAAAATGAAGGACTATTTATAATGTATAGAAAACTGAAAATAGTGGAGGACATGGGCAAAAATGTGCCAAGGATCTATGCATCCCTAGATAACAAGCAAGCAGAATATCGGTCACACATAATTGAAGTGGAAGGTATGATTAACAACCAAACCATTACTATTCTAATTGATTCAGGAGCTAGTCATAGTTATATAGATCCTAAGATGGTAGAATGTTTGCAATTGCCAAGAAGCAAGCATGAAAAATCTTGGTTGGTACAGTTGGCTACAGGAGCCAAAAGAAATGTTAATGAGATGGTTAAGTCATGTCTCATGGACATGAACATACTGAACACCAAGGCAGATTTGAATATCTTACCCTTAGGTTCCTATGATTGTTTAATTGGTATGGATTGGTTGGACCCACATCATGCTCTATTAGATTGTCATAACAAAGCATTCACTTGCTTGGATGAAGAAGGGAACCAAAGGAAAGTGCAGGAAATTCCTAGGGCAGTAATCGTTAGGGAAATTTCAACATTGCAGCTGAAGAAATGTTATAGAAGAGGATGTCAAATATTTACAGCTCATTTAGAGGAGACACCTAAAGAAAAGGTGCCAAATTTGGAGGATTATGCGGTCCTGAAAGAGTTTGAAGATGTATTCAAGGAAGTACCAGGACTACCCCCAAAGAGAGACCTTGATTTTTCTATAAATCTGACACCAGGAGAAGCTCTCGTGTCAAAGACTCCTTACAGAATGAATACACCAGAATTGAAAGAGTTGCAAATGCAGCTTGAAGAACTTCTAAAGAAGGGGTATATACGCCCAAGTGTGTTACCTTGTGGTGCCCCAGTCTTGTTTATGAAAAAGAAAGATGGAACATTAAGATTGTGCATTGATTTCAGACAGTTGAATAAAGTGACTGTAAAGAACAAGTATCCTCTGCCAAGGATCGATGAACTTTTTGATCAATTGAAGGATGCAAATATCTTTTCAAAGATAGATCTCAGATTGGGATACCATCAGGTAAGAATTAAGGAGGAATATATCAACAAGACCGCCTTCAGGACAAGGTATGGTCATTATGAGTTCATAGTGGTGCCATTTGGGTTGTCAAATGCACCAGCTATTTTCATGTGCTTAATGAATGGTGTTTTTTGAGAATATTTAGACAAGTTTGTCATTTTCTTTTTGGATGACATTATTATATACTCTAATACAAAGGAAGAGCATGAACATCATTTGAGGATGGTGTTGCAAGTATTAAGGGAGCATCAATTGTACGGCAAATTGAGCAAGTGCTCATTTTATCGTAAACAAATTCATTATTTGGGGCATATCATCTCAAAAGATGGGATAACAGTGTACCCTGAGAAGATTGAAGCCATTAGAGAATTGTCAGCACCAAAGAATGTGACAGAGGTCAGATCATTCATCGTCCTTGCAGGCTACTACAGGAGATTCATTGGATGATTCTCAAAGATAGCACACCCAGTCACTTCCTTGCAAAGAAAGGGTATGAAGTTTCAGTGGACATCGGACTATGAAAAGAGTTTCCAACATTTGAAACAATTATTGACAAGTGCTCCAATACTAAGGATTGCAGACCCAAATGAAGATTTCATTGTATGCACAGATGCATGTAATGAAGGACTTGGTGGAGTCCTTAGTCAAAATGGATTTGTGATATGTTATGAATCAAGGAAGTTGAAGGAGCATGAAAGAAACTATGCCACTCATGATTTGGAGTTGGTAGCCATAGTGCATGCTCTGAGGAAATGGAGACACTACCTCATGGGAAAAAGGTTTGAGATAAGAACATACCATAATGGTTTGAAATATTTATTTGATAAGACAAATCTAAATGCTAGACAAAGAAGATGGTTAAAATTTCTAAGAGAATATGACTTTGATATAAAACATATCAAGGGGAAAGAAAATAAAGTGGTTGATGCACTCAGTAGGAGGCTGCATGAGATTCATGCTATAACCATCATCATGTATCAGACTGATGTTAAAATCAAAATTCTAGAGGCTGCAAATACAGACCTGCAATACAAAGAATTGATAGCAAAATTACAACAAGGTAAGACACCACAAAGGAAGAATATTTATAAGTTGGGAGTAGATGGAATACTACTACACAAGAACATAATTTTTGTACCAAATGTCCAGGACTTGAAACGTATAATTTTTCATGAGATGCATAATGTTCCTTATGCAGGGCACCCTGGATATCAGAAAACTGTAGCAGTGGTCAAGAGCCAATACTTTTGTCTAGGTATGAAGAGAGAAATTGCAGAATACATCGCTAGGTGTATGGAATGCTAGAAAGTTAAAATAGAGCATAGGCACTCAGTAGGATTGCTACAACCTTTGCCCATTCTTGAATGGAAGTGGGAAGTGGTGACAATGGATTTTATCACAGGATTGCCCAGAACAGGAAAGCTACATGATTTGATTATGGTGGTGGTGGACAAGCTTACAAAAGCTGCCCATTTTATTCCACTAAAAACTACTCACAAGGCAGCAGATGTTGCTGATATTTTCATGAAGGAAGTGGCACGATTGCATGGAATTCCTAAAACGATTGTGTTTGACACAGACCCAAAATTCACCTCAAATCTCTGGAAATGATTGTTCAAAGGATTCGGAACGAATCTGAACTTTAGTATAGCTTACCATCCTGAGATTGATGGATGGACAGAGAGGGTGAATAGAGTGATAGAAGATATGTTGGGAATGTATGTGATGGATAAACCATCAAAATGGGAAGACTACCTACATTTAGTAGAATTCGCTTACAACAATGGGTATCAGGCATCATTGAAAATGAGCCCATTTGAAGCACTTTACGGCAGAAGGTGCAATACTCCAGTAAGCTGGGATAATCCAGCTGATAGAATAGTAGTCGAGCCAGAGTTGCTGAAGGAGATGGAGGATCAAATGTTAAAAATTAAGCAGAATTTGAAAACTGCCCAAGACAGACAGAAAAGTTATGCTGATAAAAACAAAATCCACAGAGAATTCAAAGTGGGTGATCATTTTTTCCTAAAAGTAAAAGCTATCAGGAGTTCCCTGAAGCTGGGAAGTTGTGCCAAGTTAGAAGCCAGATTTTGTGGACCATTTGAAATCCTAGAGAGGATTGGTCCAGTTGCTTATATGATTGCATTGCCTGCATCTATGTCTGTTCATAATGTATTCCATGTATAATTGCTAAAGAAATACATACCTGATGCTAATCATGTTATTGATTGGAATGTTATTCAGGTGGAGCAAGAAGGCGCGTTCCAAGTGCATCCGGTGTGCATTTTGGATCGAAAAATCAAACAACTCCGAAATCGATCCATAGGGCTTGTAAAGTTCCAATGGACCTGGTACGGACTTGAAGACACTACTTGGGAGCATGAGGATGCAATGCGGGCAGAATACCCGCATCTTTTTGAAAAATTCTGAAAATTTTGTTGTATATCGGTACATGATGCACTGAGGACAATGCATAAATAAGGGGAGGGGATTGTAATATCCCTCGGTCGAACCCAAATGTAAATATAATCCAAGTATATTTAAGCTAGTGAGCTGATTAGACATCATTTTTGTAAAACACCTTTCATGGCATGGTGCACGCATATACTGCGCAGTAAAGTGATGTAGTGTGCACATTGTTGGATACCGCACGTAGTACCTAAAGTGCACGCAACCTTAAAGACAGAGGATACAACACGCAATAACTAAAGAGCACACAACCTTGAGGTCAACGGATACTGCGAGAAATAACTAAAGTGCACGCAATATTAAGGTCAATGAACCTTTGTGTATATAATATGCATTATAGGCTGGTGAGACAGTATTACAAGCCGGAATGCTTATGTTTTGGAATTAGGCCAGAGCGCCTATTTTATATATGTCTCATGATTAATATAAAAATACATCGTTGTGTGCAGACCGACCCACGATAAAGAGAATGGAGACTAGATTCCACTAGTTAGGGAAAGGGAGGTCCAAAAGTTAAGGAAAGGGCTAAGCGAGAGAGAGAGAGCTTAAGCCAAAAAGGAATATTATATTAATATTCCTTAGAACATAAAGTATGGATAATTACTTTATCCTAAGTTCTAAAGTTGGGGACAAGTGTAACAAAGTAGCTTCCAACATGACAAGTGTCAAGTTGGGGACATGCATACATATTGTCGGGATTTAGTTCTTTTGGGGATTCTTCCATTATTCAGCCATGACTCTCGCTCCTTAGTCGGACCATCACCTCTCCCATGATTCCATTACCATTACTTCACATAGTCATCAAGCTATCCTCGTACCTTCCTAACATTGTACCTGAACCTGTTTCCATAGCCATTCTTTCCTGATTGGTATACCTGTTAGCTTGGGAGCAGGATTGAAGAAGTGGGTTGTCAGACCCATGAGCAATTCTCTGATTGAGGGAATTGCTGGGGATCGATTTCCTGAAGGTGCCAAACTATAGCTATAGTACTCTGAGACTTTCGGTCCTACCTGTTGCTGAAGCCCTGGAAGGGAAGTGGGGTAGCCGAAGGACTGTTGAGCAGAGAAGGGAAACACTTCCTTGGGTGGGACAGGCATTTGGGAATGAGAGACTGTAGGCTATCGGTTGAGTGAGCACCTGAGATGGAGTCTTTCTGGTTGACCGTGAACCTTTAGCCTGGTTAGGAATCCCTTTCCCGGGTGGAGTCTAGTCCCAGCTCGGGGGTGACTCACTATTGAGAGTGATGAACAGTGTAGTCTAAGGCTGGGAGGTTCATGGACGGTCTGTACGCAGTTTGTGACATTCTTACCAAGATAAGTATCGGTTATGTGATGAATTTACATGCTGCATTGTCATTTATGTGTTATTTTATGGGGTTTATTGCTTTTGTGAGCATAATTGTTTGTATGTTTAAGGGTATACCCCTGTATACGCTGCATGTATGTGTTTATTGTTAATTTAGTCTGAAATCGTACATTTACATAATGCAACTGTTTATTTATGCTTTATATGAGAAGCTTCCACTAGAGCGTTGTATGTATATGTTTAATTGCATGCAGTTCAATATGTATGTATGCCTGTGTGTGTATATACGTATTTGAAGAGAAAAAGTTTTGTGACATAGATCATTTGAATACTGGGGCATTACAATATGTTGTCAGAACTAAGTTAAGTGTCTGAGTAGTGACATTCCCCGACCTGTTCGTGGTCGGGATATGTTACACATAACCAAAGACCAAGTCACCATTTTAGCAATTGCAACTCTCCTTCGGTCATGCGCACCACTTGTTCTTATACAGTTGTGAGAGTGAGTGAGTGATCTAGGTGGATATCGATGGCCACCCACCTTTTCAAGTTGGCTCAAAACAACTTTCTGTCAATTTTGGTAATTTACTATTTTTAGCAGTTTTTCGGGTCTTGAACTTCCGGAGCCATTTTGAGGCCCTAAACGACGTTTTTTTGGGTATTTTGCGGTCAAAAATTTTCATCATGAAATTTTCAAAATGGTTGTAGTCCTCGAATAGATCTTTCCAACGGGCTATCATACGCCTAAAACGAAGATCGTATGCAAAAGTTACGACCCCAGGAAGTTGATGTACTGACTTACCCAAACAGAGCCCACATGACTTTTGGCGCTTCATCTCCTAGGGTTAGGTTTTTGGATGTCTAGGGTTTTTGACACTCCTATGTATTGTAAAAAGGCCTTCAAAGCCTCATTGTAATCATCTTCTTGCGAATGAGCACAACCGTCACATATCTTCTTAGAGATAAGCCGCCACCATTCCAACAAGCTTGTTTTCCGTTGCATTTTACAGTTTCATCTTATTTCCTTATTGAAAAGAAAACCAGTTTTACTGTATCTCTGTTATTATGTGTTAAGCAAATGTTAATAATTTGTAGTCATTTCATTCTGCTCATAAAATCTAGATCAGTGGTATAAGAGCAGTCTTCTCCTTGTCGTCTTAATGCATGTCCCCAACGAGGTCAGAGTACAAAGAATTGGGTCTTGAGCTTGTTTTAAAGAAAGATGATGAGACAGGAGATCCTTTCAAAATGTTGTTTGAGGAATCCCTCATGCAACAAAGGAACGAGATGATGGATAGTTTCACACAAATCCTTCAATGGCTACCAACAGGTGACACATCTTCTTCGAGTGGAGGCGCCACCCCCTTCAAGGTACAAATAAACTTTGATATTCCTTTATTTGAAGGCTAGATAGACGCAAATGGTGTAGACAAGTGGTTGAATCTACTAGAAGGGTATTTTTATATCCATAACTTTTCGAATAGAGAAAATATTACTTTTGCGCTCCTCAAAGTCGTTCCCCATGTCAGATTGGCGGGAAAATTTCTGTGAGCAAAAGGAAACAGAGGAACCCTCGTTATTTATAGTCACGACCACCTGGGAATCCTTTAGGGATGCTATTAAGGAACAATAGTACCTTGTTGGAAGTTATGACAACTTGTATACCAAATGGACCACACTGCGGCAAGAAAGAGACCAAGCAGTGTCAGAGTTCACAAATATCTTCCATACCTTGTGCACCAAGATGGGTATCAAAGATTCAGAGTGACATTTGGTGCTCAAGTATCGTGGTTCTCTGCATAGATACATCCAGACCGAAATGGAATTTGTGGACATCTCATCCTTGGGCACGGCCTACCGATATGCCGTCAAAATTGAGTAGAAGCTCAAACAAAAGATGTGGCAATTTGGGCCCAGGAACCCCTCACAGCAAAATCTAGGAAAGGGAGACCCCAACCCACAGAACAAAGGACAGAGAAAAGATGGGTAGTATCAGAAAAACTAGTCCAAGATGCAAGCAAAGAAGGACACCAGAAAGACAAAGAAAGATACCGGGAAGTGGTGCGACTTCCATAAGAGCCCTTGGCATAACACTGCTAACTGCCGCTCAAAATAGTCACTGGTGGTCGAAGTGAAAGCCTATAAATCATATGCAGGTTCTAACTTTGAGTTAGAACCAGAAAGGGGAAGACGGATAATTGACGTGGAATCCAGTGCCACCGTTGCTACCACCAAGCTCCAGACTGATGAACCAGACAAGACAGAAGAAGGAGAGCGTCTCTTCCATTCACATATGTGAGTAAAAGGCACCCCTCTACACTTTATCATTGATAGCGGTAGCCATAAGAACCTCATCTCAACAGAGGTTGTCAAGCGGCTGGCCCTACTGACAATGCTGCACGCAAAACCCTACACCATTGGATGGCTCTGCCAAGGAAGCGATCTCTGCGTCAGCCAATAGTGTCGTCTATCATATGACATCAAGCCCTTCAAAGACGAGGTATTATGTGATGTTGCTCCTCTTGAAGTTTGTGATGTTCTTTTGGGCTAACCTTATTTATGGAAACGTCATGTTGTATATGAGTCTAGGCCGCATAGTATTATTATTACTTTGAACAGGAAATTGTACAGGATACCCGAGGCAGTCCCACCAACTGCTATTTCCTTGATTTCTGCCAAGCAATGCAGGAAGGTCATCTCTCAGATGGGAAAGTTTGTCTTCTTCGTGATTCGCTCTCGGAATGAGTGAAAGATCACAGCCACATCCAGGGTCTCTGTGGCCGACCTCTCCACACAACAAAATCAAGTAGATAATATTGTCGAAGAATAATCGGATAACTTCTCCTCACCTACCGGGGTACCTCTACACTGTCAGGTCAAGCACCCCATAGATATAACCCTCAGCTCACAGCTTCCCAATGGGCCACTCTATCGCTTCTCTATGTTAGAGAATGAGGAGATCAAGTGACAGATCCAAGAACTGTTCCACAAGGGGCACATCCATCCCATCTCATCACCTTGTAGGAGCCCAATCGTGCTGGTACAAAAGAAAGATGGAACCTGATGACTCTACATTGATTACCAGGCCCTGAATAAAATCATAGTCAGAAAATGGTATCCAATTCCCCGAATCAACGACCTCCTTTATCAACTCACGGGGGCCAAATACTTCAGTAAGATTGATCTGAAGTTTGGCTACCACCAAGTCCCAATAGAACAGACATATGTATGGAATACCGCCTTCAAGTCAAAGGAAGGCCTTTTTGAATGGTTGGTCATGCCCTTTGGTTTGATAAATGCTCCAGCCACTTTCATGAGGATGATGGACGATATCCTGCGACCATTCTCCAATACTTTTTTTGTGGTATATCTGGATGACATTCTCATTTACAACAAGTCTTGGGTAGAACACTTGCAGCATATTCAATAGGTTCTGCACACCTTGTGGCAACACAAGATATACGCCAACTTGAAAAAATTCTCCTTTGGCATGGATAGGGTCCATTACCTAGGCTACATTGTTGATAAGCATGGAGTACATGTGGATCTATCCAAGATCCAAGTCATCCATGATTGGCTAGCCCCAACCACACTCACTGAGTTTCAGAGCTTCTTGGGTCTTGCCAATTTCTACCACAAGTTCGTGTTGGTATTCTCCCATATTTCATGGGCCCTTAGCCAAATAACTAGGGGTGGTGGTAAGGAAACATTTGCGTGGTTCCAGTCCCAACAAAAATTGTTCGATGATTTGAAGTAGCGCTTGTGCTCAACCCCAGTACTTTCACTACCAGACCTGCATCAGCCCTTTGAGATTGAGACAGATGCTTCAGACTATGTTGTGGACGTCATTCTCACTCAGCACACCCACCCTGTGGCCTATCATAGTGAGACACTATCAGATGTTGTCCGTAAGTACCCTACTTATGACAAAGAAATGTAATCCATTGCGCAAGCCTGCTGCCAGTGGAGACATTACATTCTTGGGAAGGAGACAGTCATACACACTTATCATAAGCCACTACAATTCATGCAGACACAAAATAAATTACAGAATGACCACCATCAAAAGTGGTCCACATACTTACAACAATTCCACCTCAACATCAAGTATAAAACAAGAAGTACCAACTGCATCGTTGATTGCCTCAGTAGACCGCCAGTCGTGACACTCACCACAGTTCTATACTCTTGCAACCATGAGACCTCTGGATGGCCCCAACTCTATGAGACAGACCCAGACTTTGCCACCACCTACCAAATGTTGGGTGCAAATGCATTTGTCTATAATTTTCATCTTTAGGAGGGGTTGTTGTGTCGTCTAGGCCATATCTGTGTTCCATTAAGCAAGGGAGTGAAGCTGATCTAGGAAGACCACTACAATCGGGTGGCAGGACACTTCAATGTCGAAAATACAGTGGTGATGCTACAAAAACATTTCTACTAGGAGAAACTTCGACAGGAGGCCAGCAAGTATATCAGGTCCTGCACTGCTTGTGCTATTTCCAAACCGACCACTAAGAAATAAGGCCTCTACACCCCTCTTCCTACTCCTGACATGCCATGGGAATCCATCTTAGTGGACTACTTGTCTGGCCTCCCATCCACCAAGCAGGGAAATGACTGTGTTTTTGTGGTTGTTGATCGCTTTTCTAAGATGGCGATTCTAGATGCCTGCAAGAAGAGCATCACAACAGAAGTGTTAGGGTCCTAACCCGCACATAGGTAGATCAATATATTCGGATGTAATACATGTCAATATTAATAAGGCCTTTCAGTAAAATAGAATAAGGTGGATGTAAGAAGACCTAATAGAAGCTTCCGCTTCTAGAAGGATCTTCCTCTAGATGCTTCTCTTGATAGACATATTTAGTATAAAGAAGGGTCGAGGGTATGAAAACCCTAGCTTGGAGATTATTGTAATAGAGCACTGCTCGACTGGAGGTTGCCCCCTCGAAGAGGCTCGTGAACATTGCTTTCTGAGTCAAAGTGTTATTTATGTTGTTGTTCTTATATCATTTCTGTGTTATTATGGAGATTATGCTGGTTATATTACTGTTATTCTACAATTTCTAGGATTTCATTTCTGTTCTGCATATTTATTATATCTGGTATCTTGCAAGTGGTATCAGATCACTTTCCTTGGCAGAAATTGTGGGATTTTTTTTCAGGGTAGAGATGTATTCCGACATCTTTAAGCCACAGAGATCTGTCGTTACATGCATAAACATGTGGTTGACAGATTCATACATGCAGGAAATACAAGTGGTTCTTAAGTGCACATCTATTGGCCACCCTTGTAACCCCTGTTGGTACCCCTTCAAGTGGTAGCGCATCAGACAAAAAATGTGTACGGATCGACCTAGATTTCCTGAAGCCCTCTTTAGATAAACTTATCGGCCACTAGACTGCTATAGTGTCATCGAGAACAACACTCGGGAAGATACTCTCTAGTACCTGGGTAGTCGGGTAGTACGGTAAGGGTACGGTCTATCCTCCTTAGTTAGTGCCCTGAGTTATTGGGCCGAGTAATACTGTTGGACCCTGCATGTATATCATAGAGCTATAGCACAAGGCAAATCCTTGTTTGTAGAACCCTTGAATACCTAACCCTTGGGGGATAGAAACATAAACAAATTAAAACAGACCAGATCTATTGCCACGCAACTGTGTTCGGGTTGCCTAGTAAATACACATTTCTTTCTGGTTAAGCATTTGAGGATTTCATCACTGTAGTATTCTTCAGAACGGAGTAT
>SNQJ01S0068541.1:17522-28424 GCA_010110895.2 Picea sitchensis | reverse complement strand
TGATTCCTTATGTCTAGACCTAGGGATGATAAAGGAAGATTCATAAAGACCCCCCATCCAAAAACTAACCCACCATTAGGAGCAGAAACTTTAGAGAGGATTGAACATACAACACCAACTGGAAAAGTCACTGTAGAAGAATTAGAGGACAAACAAAAATCAGGGCAGAGACTTACTCTCATTGAAAGACAAATTTTATTAGCATATGAAACAAAGAGGAAACATTTCCCTGAATCGTCTATAGCAAAAGAGAGTAGAAAAACAACCCAACAACCTCTCCTTGAACCTATTGATTTTGAATGATCTCAAGAAGGAGAAGAACAACCTCTCTTTGAAAAAAGTGACACTGAACAAGACATTGAATCAAACAAACAACCTATCAAAATGACTAAGGAAGGAGGAGGATCAACAAGAGGACCTACTCCAGAACAATTTAGAGAATATGAGGAACGAAGAAGACAAAGAGAAGCTGAACAAAAACAAAGACAAGATCAAAATCAAAATCCACCACCAAGAGAAGAGGAAGAGTCAACATTTAAATTTCCTATTCAAGAACCAGGAGAAAATAATTATGAGGAAATTAAAATGAAAAACATACCTCCATCTGTACTACCAACTTTTATGGCATGGCTTCAGAAGACCCTGATTCATTTCTGTTTGAATTTGATATAGTATGCTGAACATATGGTTATACAGATGATGCACATAGACTTAGACTCTTTCCTGCAACACTAAAAGCATCAGCACTTAGGTGGTTTATGGGACTTGGTGAACATGCAATAACTGATTGGGATGGTATGTGAAAAATCTTTTTGAAAAAGTATCAACCTTATTGTAGATCAAAATATTCCAAAGATGACATCTTTAGAATGAATCAACAAGAGGATGGAAACTTAGAAGAATACTTGGAAAGATTTGTGTACAATCTGCAAAAATCAAAACATAGAACCATGTCTACAGATCTTATCCGAACAATATTTTTGAAAGGCATTCGAGAAGAATACTTAGATGATATTAACCTGATGGGTAAAGGTGATATCTCTACTTTACCTTTTGATGAGATTTCAGATTTATGTGAAAAGTATTCTAGAAGCAAAGCTAGGAATGGAAAAAGAACCATATCATCCAAGGCCACTAAATCTACTACAGCAAGTGTTACAAGGGCTGAAATAGGAAACTTATTAGAAGAATTCAAAACAGACCTACTAAGCATCTTGGGAACCCAAATAGACACTTTAAAAACAAAGAAAAGACAAGAAGAAGAAGACCAATTAATGGTTGTCTTTTGTCCAGAGTGTCGGAAGAAACATGCTTTGAAGGAGTGTCCTTTAAAAAATGTTCAAAATGTTCAGGTTTGTGCCTTTTGCATAGAAAATCATGATATTTTTCATTGCTCTAAAATCAATATTTTACAGAATTGCAATTTGGAAGCTAATGCAGAAATGGAGAACTTGTATCTCATTGGAGCTAGAAGACCATGGCAAACAAGACCTCCAGGTATGTTTCAAAATCCAAATTTACAATTTCCTGCACATGATTCTTGGAATGTTCCTATGCCTTGGCAAAATTGGTCCAATCAAAAACAACAATCTTACCCAGAACAACAATGGAGACCATATCAACAATATCCTCAACCATACCAGCAATATCCTCAGCCATATCAGCAGTATCCTCAAACATATCAGCAATATCCTCAACAACAAGTTGTCCATCAACCTCAACATACTCAACAAACATTATGTGCTCCTCCACCAATAAATCCACCACAACTAAAATTATCATCTAACCAGCCTCCTAGACCTACTCAGATACTTGCTCAACCAATAGCCAACCCAAATAATAGAGAAGACAGACCAGCATATAGTGTAGATGAGGGAACATCTTACCCTATTCTACCTTTGCAGAACATTGAGCTTAGGTCTGGTAGAATTCTTCAAAAAGAACCTCCAGCAGTTAAAAAACAAAAAGAAAACAAAGAGAATGAAGATAAAACTCTAAATCAAAACAAACGAGACGATGAAATCCAAAACAAACAAATGCAGACAGTGCATCCACCACCTTTTCCCGATAGATTGATCCAAGCTAAACTTCCCATGCCTTTGCCTCAGTTTGATGTTTTAAATGAATTAAAAAATGTCTATATAAAAATTCCATTACTTCAAGCCATAAAAGACATTCCAATCTACACTAAAGCAATCAAAGAACTCTGCCTTAAGAAGCCTACAAAGAAAAGATTTGATTCACAAACTATTCATGTCATTGGAAATTTAGTTGGTCTTATGACAAACACTATTTCAATGGAAAAGTATGTTGACCCTGGTATCCCTAGAGTTACAACAATCATCAATAACATACCTATTCCAAATACTTTGATCAACCTTGGGGTTGCCATAAATGTGATGACACTTGAAACAATGAAAACACTACAGCTCACAAATTTGCAATTCACACCAATTGTTCTAGAACTAGCTGATCGATCCAAAGTCATTCATGAAGGGATCTTGGAAGACATAACTGTTTCATTGGACTCTTGGGAGTATCTAGTTGACTTTATAGTACTTCAGCCAAAATCCAATTTAGGAGGACATCCTATCATACTTGGCAGGCCATGGTTGGCAACTGCTGATGCATTTATTGGGTGTAGATCAGGTAATATGATCATTTCACGAGGAACAGGAAGAAAACAACTTACCTTATACCCATCAGCACAATCACCAGCAGTAACTCATAACTTATGGCTTGATGGAAAATACAATGACAAAGAATAAGTTCAATCTGTTTTGAGTTCAATCTGTTTTGAGCATTAACCAAATCTATGATTTTCAAGAACATGACAATGATGATTTGGTAGAATTTTTTCTTTCTCAACCTGATGTTTTGGAGGAATTAAGAAATGAGCAATATAATGTTGCAAATCAACTCTTAGCACAATGTTTTCAAGAAACTTGTACTATCCATTCTTTACAAACATTGTTTGAAGACATTTTTCCTATCCAATCTATCACAAACACACAAAGCAAGACCATAGAGATCACTCCAGGAAAAAAATTGAACATTGGAACACTCCTAGACTCATCTCAGAAAGAAAAATTGATTGCATTGTTGACAAAATATCAAAAGGCATTTGCTTGGGACTACACTGATATGCAAGGCATCCACCCAGAAACTTGCACTCACCACATTTACATAGATACTAATGTAAGACCAGTGAGGCAACCACAGAGAAGAATGAACCCTATCCTACAGGATATTGTTAGAGATGAATTGCAAAAACTATTGGAAGTTAATTTTATCTATCCCATCTCTGACAGCCAGTGGGTATCTCCATTAGTGATAGTGCCCAAGAAAAATGGTAAGTGGAGAATCTGTGCTGATTACAGACAATTGAACAAAGAAACCCTTAAAGACTATTTTCCATTACCATTTATTGACCAAGTTTTGGATACATTAGCTGGGAAATCATCATTTTCCATCCTTGATGGTTTCAGTGGCTATAACCAAATCAGGATAGCCTTAGAGGACCAGGACAAAACAACTTTTACTTGTCCCTGGGGCACCTACGCTTACAATGTTTTACCATTTGGACTCTGTAATGCTCTAGCTACATTTCAGAGAGCTGTATTGGCTATTTTTGTTGATCTAGTTCATGATTGTGTTGAAGTATATATGGATGATTTTTTAGTATATGGTAATTCTTTTGATCATTCATTACAAAATCTTGAGAAAGTTCTGAAACGATGTATTGAAGCCAATTTATCCTTGAGTAATGAAAAGTGTTTCATGATGCTAACCGAAGGGGTAGTATTGGGCCATTATATTTCTTCATAGGGAATTAAAGTAGATCCATCAAAAATCCAAATCATTGTCAATTTTCCAGTACCAAAAACTCAAAAAGATGTGAGAAGCTTTCTTGGTTATGCAAGTTATTATAGGAGATTTATTGAACATTTTAGTAAGACAGCTTTACCTTTGTTTAAGCTTCTTGCAAACGATGTATCTTTCAACTAGAATGACAATTGTCAAACAGCTTTTGAAACACTCAAAGAAAAGTTATCCACCACACCAGTTTTAAAAGGACCTAATTGGACCCTACCCTTTCACATCTTCACAGATGCATCTAATACAACAGTAGGTGCTTCATTAGGACAAAAAGAAGAATCTTTGAATTATGCCATCTATTTTATTAGTAAGAATCTGACACCTGCAGAACTTAACTACACAGAAACTGAGAAGGAAATGCTTGCAATCATACATGTTGTGAACAAATTCCGTCATTACATAACTGGTTATGAAGTTTTTATTCATACTGACCACTCTGCCATTAAGTACTTAATGAACAAACCTATAACTAATGGTAGAGTCACCAGATTCTTATTATTACTACAGGAATTTAATGTTACACTGTTAGTTAGACCAGGTAAAGACAACCAGGTGGCAGATTTCCTTTCTAGACTCCATAATCTAGGTGAGGTTGTTCCAGTTGAAGATTATTTTCCCGATGAACATTTATTTGCAATTTCAATATTGGATCCATGGTATGTTGATTTAGCTAATTATCTCTCTACAGGAAAGACACCTCCATCTTTCACTTCAAAGGAGAAGACAAGACTCATCAAGAAAAGTGCCAGATACTCATGGGTTAATGGAGATTTATTTTACACTGGTTATGATATGATTATTAGAAGATGTGTACGAAATGATGAAATAATTGATATATTAAAATCTTTCCATGATGAACCTTGTGGTGGGCATTTTGCAGCAAAAAGGACAGCATTCAAGATCCTCAGTCTTGGCTATAATTGGCCATCAATTTTCAAGGATTCCAAGAAATATGTAAGAAGTTGTGACAGTTGCCAACGCATGGGTAAACCAACTGCCTCAGATCAGATGCCCCTACAACCTCAAGTACATCTAGAGCCATTTGAAAAATGGGCTCTAGATTTTGTAGGACCCATCAATCCACCTTCTAAGGGTAAAACGTACATGTTAGTATGTACTGACTATGTGACCAAATGGGCTGAAGCAAAGGCACTTGTCTGGGCAACTAAGCAAACAGTGGTAAATTTCCTTTTTGAAGAAATCTTTGTCAGGTATGGAGTGCCTAGAGAAATCGTAACAGGCCAAGGTACTCAATTTACTTCAAGACTAGTTCACAACATCATAGAAAAATATCAAATCAAGCATAGGAGAAGTACACCCTACCATCCACAGGCTAATGGCCAAGTGGAATCTACAAATAAAACTCTGGAGGGAATTATCACTAAAACAGTGGCAATGAACAGAAAGAATTGGAAGGAAAAGCTAAAGGATTCTCTCTGGGCATACAGAATCACATGGAAAGATACAATAGGATTTACACCATATCAGTTGGTGTATGGGAAAGAGATAATGCTTCCTATTGAATTTCAGATACATACTTATAAAATGGTTGCAGATTTAGGCATTGATCTCAATGAAGCTCAAAAGGAAAGGCTCATGCAATTGAACCAATTAGATGAAATGAGGCAGCAAGCTGAAGAAAGAACAATCTTCATGCAAAAACAAAGGAAGCAGTGGCATGACACACACATTAAGAAGAAAGAGTTTAAAGAAGGTGACTAGGCTTTACTATTTGACTCTAAATTCAAAGATCATAAAGCCAAGTTCACAACACATTGGACGGGCCCCTATGAAATAGTTCAAGTTTTTGAAAATGGATCAGTCAAACTTACTACAATTGACCAAGAAGGCAGAACCTTTATTGTCAATGGACATAGGTTGAAGATCTATCATAAGCCCATCAGCAAAGAAGACTTCATTCAAACTGTATCTCAACAAAAGGAGGCTAAGATAGCACAACCAACAACTGTGATATCTCTACCTTAGTTATTTCAATTTCTTAAAAAATAATAAATAAGAAATAATAAATAAATAAAATAATAAAAAAATAATGGTTTAGATGTGAAAACCAGACTCTGGCACATTCTAAACCAGAATTCTTACAGGAAAACCAAGCAATTGGCCAGTAAGAATTCATTGTTTTTAATTTCCTGTTTGTCAAAATTTCAATAATGACTTGAGGACAAGTCAATCAATTAGTGGGGGAGAAGAAACAGTGGATTTTCCCTATTTTTCATCTCCGCATTCTCAATTTTTCAATAAGGAATTTGTTTCAATAATTGATTGTTTCAATAAGAAGGAGTTGTTCTGTTCTAATCAGTAAAGGAACCTTTTCAAGAAAAATATGCAGTGGGACATGTTTAAACATGATTATACAGAGGGACCTGTTCAAAGGCTACATCAATAACACAAACAGCAGAGGTACTTGTTCAAAGACTGCATAAAAGGCACACAAGGCTACATCAACAATTTTTGAAGGTTGCCTATCAGAATTTACACAAGGCTACATCAATAATTTTCGAAGGTTGCCTATCAAAATTTACACAAGGTTGCATTAACACCAAGAAGAATAGAAGTTGCATCAACATGACTTTTCAGGGACCTGTTTATACTCATTTTCAAGGGACCTGTTTTAGAAGACAAGGATCAGTTACATTTGCACAAAGCCAATCAGATCACACCTGTACAAATCAGTTACACCTGCAAAAAGCAACAATCAAGACTATATCATCCAACAAGTGTAATGGATTGTAAGATTTTTGTTTTTAGTACTTAAATTCCTAGATTATTTTAGTGTTAAATAATTAATCTATGATTGCTTATTATCAATTTCATAACCTATATCCATCCATATCCCTACTCCTAAGAATTTTTACCTATGAAACCATAAGCTATCCTATATGCCTAATGGTTTTATAAGTTTCTATACCCCTCATCACCTATTTCTGTACACTCATTTATATCTCTATATACCCATCGCCACTTATATATTTCACCACTACACATCTCAGCCTGTCACTAGCCATATCCCTTAAACCTTTTCAAACTCATGATTTTTTTTAAAATCTACCTCTGCTAACAAAATATCAATGGGTCTATAAGGCCTCTCCACAACGTTATTAGCCATCTAATGAGAGCAATTCAATCCTTCCAACTACCAGAAGTACAAAACTGGTCTTCACGACCTTTCTCCGTTTATGAGGGTATTCACCATGATTTTACTTTCAACATGTCTGCCCATGATTTAATTTCTCTGCCAACACGACCTGCATACTCTGCTACCATGATTACATTTTCTACAAACCACTATCTGAACTCTTTGTGACACGTCCTTGGACCCTGAAAACAGGACTACAGTCTCTCATAACAAAACCTATTCTCTTCGCCATCGTCGTATCAATTTCATTTCATGATAGCAGACTAAAATCAAGGACAGGCTCTGAGTTTTCATTTTATGAAACTCTTTATTCATACAAGATGGAAAAACTCATTGTTATAATTCAGGCGTTGAGTTTTAAAATAGAAAGGCCGAGACTATAGGTATCCAGTTGCCAGGATACATTGAGAAGATATAGGTGTTGAAGATTATCCAAAAGATCAGCCTAGAATTTCGAATTTCTCCCAAAAATTGAAGCCAGCTCAGAAATTTAAGGTCAGCTCAGTGGCACGCAACAGAAGAGGTAATAAGTTAAAACCTTGGTTGAATTTCTGTTTCACAGAGTATAATCAAAGAGGTGTAGAACAAATATTTTTAAAAAAATGGCAAAGAGATCAGAGCCTGAGAAATTTGATAGCTCGAAATATCATGAAGATTGTGTTAAAATTTTGAGGGAAAAACAGTGGCTACCTTTCCTAGAAAAATTCAATGGGAACAATGAAGAAGTTACAAAACAGTTTGCATTTTCATTTAATGGAGAAAAATCTTTGATAGGAAATCATTCTTTCAGAATTTCAAAAGACACAATAGCTCAGTCAATAAACATTAGTCCAGAGGGGGAAAAATATTTTAAAACCAAGTAGTTCAAAGAAAAATCATGGACCCAATTTATGTCTAGATCAAGAGTTTCCTCTGTAAATTGGAAAAATGGAGTTCCTAGGAGTTGATTACTCCATCCATGGGATGAAATGGTATATATTCTCCAAACGTTTGTCACATGTGAAGGGAGATACAGTATAGTATACTTGTATCACATCAAAATCTTGTTGCACTTAAAAGGCCAATGCACCATCAGTTTGCCTTATTTTCTTTTACAAAGTCTAACCAAGATGTCAAAGACCATTCAGAAACAGAAGGGTAATGAGGATAAAAGCTTGTGTCATTTTGGTTTGATTAAAATTTTAATTGAATCTGAATTGCAAAGGAGAGGAATAACATGGGAAGGATTTTTAATTTCCAACAAAATCAAAACCAAAGAAGATGAACAAGGAAAACAGGGCAGTACAGAATTTATGGTTGATATGGATGAAATAAATAAGGAAACTCTTGTATTCAGATTAAGCATTGTTGCTCAGCCCAGTAGTAGTGTGAAAACAAGAAGAATGAGGCAAGAAGATGCCAAGAAAATTGCAAAAGACAAAATTTTCACTTCCTATACAAGAAGATCAAGGAGGATAAAAGGAAAGAAACTACAAGATGATCAGCCAGAACAAGATATAAATATACCAATAGAAATTGAAAGCAGTGATGATCTATAGCTAGAACAAGATGCAGAAATGGAAACTGATAGTAATAGGAAAGAAAGAAAAGAGCCAGCACTTTCAAACAAAAAACAGAGGGATCTAGAAAAACAAATTCAAGACTTGAAAGAAGAACTCATGGAAGTAGATATGTTAGAAAGAGTTATAAAGAAATAAAATAAAGCATTAAGAGCCCAGAGCAGGAAGATTCAATATAAAAATGAAAAATTGAAAAGGAAAGTTAAAGAACTAAAAAATGATCACATTGAGATCTGCAAATGGGCAACAAAATATACACAGAAAAAGGCTCTCAAAGAAAAATACAAGAACATGAAGAATGAGTTTCAAGCCCAGATGAATGTAGATGTCTTGCTACAAGCAACAAAAGCAGGACACAAAGGAAGAACATCAGGTTAGCATGAGGACATGCCAAATCATTGAGTTTGGGGGAATGTTGGTTTCATTCTTTGGCCTATCTTTTTGTCCTAAAATCCCATCATTATCCACTATTTTCTTCACTAAACCTCCATAAATCCCTCATATTTTATTGAAATTGATTAATATAGTATCATGATTGTTATTTCTACATTAAAATCAATTTATGGAATTTTTGTGTTAAAAATTGAAATTTTCAAAATAATTACAGATGTGGTAACTTCCTGTAAATGCTTTATGTTCTGACATGTGGCATAACAGGTAGACCAAAATGAAGCACATGGGCTTGATCTGGAATGTACACAGATGGTGAAAAATCTATACAGCCTCAGATTCAAAGTTCCTAAATATCTGGTCAACATTGGTGAAACCCAGCTAGTCTAGCAGAAAAATCTGAATCATAAATGAGTAGGCTTGATATTTTGCTTATGTTTAGGGATTCAAACTAATTCGACCTGCTTTGGAGATCAGTTAGGTTTTTATGGAACGAAAATAGCCTCCTTTTGTAATTTTATGATAAATAAGTAGTAGAAACATGTAATAGGTGTAAATAAAGTATGTTAGTGATGCAAAGAGAAGACATGAGACTATGTACAAGATTCAAAACTTTGTTTTGATATAACTAATTTCCAGATTTTAATTAGAGACAGAAATTGTATCATTCATGGTGTTAAGATTTAGCATTTTCATCATTTGAAGTTTTTCCAAGTGTGCTTGCAAGCGTGGAAGGGCCCCCATGTTATGTTGGTACACTTTTCTTCACGTTTCCATTAGATTCATATATTCAGATCTGAATTAGCATTTTTATTTAATCTTCATGCTATGAGTTTATAGATTTCAATTAAGTTGTGTTTATAATTTCAGTCATCATTTCTATTTCATGGCTCATGGTTATAATTGAAGGATTCAATTACTAGATTAATGAGCAGTCCTTGTAAGAGGGTTTAATTGTGTATTGAATTCAAGATTATCTCTGTGATCTCTATTTTAATGAATTTGATTTAAATGTGCTGATTTGGAAGAGATTTTGTGAACTGAAACCTTGTAAAAGGATTGAAATCTCAGACAATTGTGAGCACTCTATTTTTAGGATGTTAGATTAGATTTAATTAAAGGAGTGTTTAAAGTGTGTGAGGAACCAAATATCAAACTCTTGTAAAAAGAGTGTTGGAAACTACTACAGTAAACCTTCATCTAGGAAATCAGATCCTTCTAGGTCTATATACATTAGACAAGTGTCTCTAAGAATACCTACCTTGGTTGACAATAAACTAAGTCTAATCTAGAGCAATAGATTGGACCAAACAACAATTATAAAAAAGGCCTTTGAGTTGGCATTCATCCATTTCATCCCTGGTCAATTTTGGATCTATTAATGGGGCGGAGGGAGTAGTGGGAATGAGGGGTTTAGGGCGAGGGATAAAGGAGGGTTTTCAGCTTTAAGAAGATACAACATGTTGTGCTTCTTTATCTCTTTTAGTAGCCTCCACCCAACTCGAGGGTCGAGCCATGAGGACATGGGCCCGAATCTCCTCCTTGAGGCCACTAATAAGACACTCTTGAAAGAAAGCATCAGTCATGCCCTCTGTTCGAAAAGCCAAGCGCTCAAAGGTAGCTATGAAGTCTTCTACTGTTCCTGATTGTTTCAACTTTGTCAAATGGACCAAATGGTTGGTGTCCATGTCAAAGCGTTCACAAAGCTCAGTCACAAATTGGGTCCAAGCAATATACCCTTGACAGGAAGTTTTTCTCCATTGCCACCATTTCCAACGTTGTTGATCTTGATGGAGAACACCATACCGGAGTTTGGCCAAGTCATCTGTAATGTCGTATAAAGAGAAATAATGTTCCATTTGGGTTACCCAACCAGTGGGGTCCAAGCCATCAAATTTGGTCACATCCACCTGCGGA
>SNQJ01S0068540.1:0-22390 GCA_010110895.2 Picea sitchensis | reverse complement strand
CCCCTCCTCCTCCTCCACCCAATTCAAAATATAACCTCCATTCCCAACCAAAATATCCCCCTTTCATAGGCATTGGAGTCACAAGGGGCCTCGGTCCCCACTCGAAAAGGAATAAAAAACCCATCTCCAGGGAAGGAAATCATACATCTCCATCACCCAGAAATAGGAAAACTTGGAAGTAAGATTAGGAAAACACAAATCTCTCTTTGGGGCCCTTAGATCAAATTCCCTTTTGGCCCCCTCCACGTGATAATCCTCTCCCTCAACTGTAGGGGGTTGGCCAATCCCCCCCAAAAAATGGCCATAAAAAGGTTGATTGAGATTCACCAGCCCTCCATCATCCTCTTCCAAGAAACAATGTTGGTTGGGGATCACTCTACAACTTCTCTTTCTTAGTATTTTCCAGTATGGGATTTCTTCTCCATTAATGGTTTTGGACTCTTTGGAGGGTTATCAACTGGTTGGAGGCACTCTTCTATGATTTTCCTCAATGCATGGGTCATCGAGTCGGGACTGGGGATCAAATTCCACTCCTTCAAACTGGACCTGAACTTCACGTGCCTCAACCTTTATGGCCCTTACAATGGAGACCAAAGGTCCTTTTGGGATCACACCTTTCAAAATAATTCTCTAAAGGTAGAAAATATTATCATCGGAGGATATCTAAATTTCACTTTAGGCGCCAATGAGATATGGGGTTCCACGACCCTCATGGACCCTTTGTCAGATTTCTTTATTCACTTTCACGATGAAGTGGGTCTTATTGATATCCAACCTCCAAAAATTGTCCCAACTTGGAGGAAAATGAGATCTAGTGAGGGTAGAATAGCGAAGCGTCTGGATCATTTACTCATCTTTGAAGCACTGCTAGACTCTCTACTAGCATGTCGAAAATGGGTCTCCTTTGTGGGGGATTTTATCACAATCCAATCATTTTTTAGATCAAATCCCTCCTTTAGAATCCCCTGGCTCCCTTCAAATTAAACTCATTCTAGTTGGAAGATCATACTTTCAAAGAGGCCATAAAATATTGATGGACTCCCTACAATCTATCCATCTCAGACCCCCCTCCCTTGCAGTTTTTGGAAAATCTAAAGAAAGCAAAAAAATCATCCCAAGCATGGTGGATAGAGAAAAATAAAATAAAGGAAACTAAAGAACTCCAAGATATTGAAAGGAAACTCAATTCTTGGTTTGAGGAGGAAATCCACGATCCACTCACTGAGGAGAAAAAATTATGTCTCAAGGAATTAGATAAGACGAGACAAAATCTTCTACTTTCCAAAGAAAAATAATGGTGATTAAAAAGGAGGGCCCTATGGCTATAGGCAGGTGATCAAAACACAAAATGTTTCCATAAATTTGCAAATCACAAGAAAAAAATAAACACCATATGGAAGATCGAGGGGGGAAATGGGACAAAAGTCGCATATTTTAAAGACATTTCCCAAGTAGGCATAAATCACTTCCTCTCTATATTCAAAGAGGACTCCAGAGCACCTATTCAAGAGATCCTCAAAATTTCTTATCTCTTCCCCCTGTTTCATTGATTAGGAAGGAAATTAACAATTGATGGTAGAAATCACTAAATAATAACTCCAAGCCACCATTAGCAGCTTCCAAAAGGAAAACATTCCAAGGCATGATGGATTTCCAGCGGAATTCTACTCCACCTTTTTTTACTTTTTTGGAGATGATATCATAAGAGTAGTAGAATACTCATGGACCACTGGCCATAATCTAGCATCCTTCAACTCCACATTCATTTCTCTAATCCAAAAAAGTGACAACCCCTTCTCTTTAGATCATTTCCGACCAATCTCTCTTTGCAACAACACCTACAAAATAATTTCTAAGCTGATAGCAAGGAGACTTTTGTATTTTCTCTTGAAAACAATATCCCTGGAGCGATTTGGTTTCCTAAAAGGCCAAAAAATCCATGAGGCTATTGGCCTAGCCCAAGAGGGGTTACACTCTATTCACACCTTGAAGCAAAAAGTTGTGACTTTAAAGGTTGATCTCTCAAAGGCTTTTGACAGAGTCAACTAGATTTATTTGAGGATTCTCCTCATCCACCTGGGTTATTGTCACTCTTTTGTCACATGGGTTCTCAATTGCATAAGTACCACCTCTTTTGTAGTACTTATAAATGGTTTCGCCTCTACTTTTTTCAAACCGGAAATAGGTCTACGCCAAGGTTTTCCATTATCTCCCCTCCTATTTTTACTAGTGGCGAGGGATTAAGCAGGTTAATCCATAAGGAAATCAACTAAGGATCCCTAAAAGGTATAGCGGTCAGCCAAACCCTCTCTCTCTCACACATTCTTTTTTTTGATGACATACTCATTTTTTGTGAAGGAAAACCAACATTTATTGAATCTTTGAAGGCTCTCCTAGTCTCTTTCTGTCTAGCAAGGGCATGAAAATAAATCATAATAAATCCTCCATTTTTTTTATGGGGATTACCCCAATGTGAACAACAATTGTTTTCACAATCCATGGAATTCAGAACACCGGATAAAGAGGAAGGATTCAAGTACTTAGGTTTCACTTTAAATCCAAATGGATATGGGAAACAATATTGGAATTGGCTCCTGGAAAAAGTGGAGAAGAGATTAAGATGTTGGTGTCATCAATGGTTGTCCAGAGAAGAATGATTAACACTAGTGAAATCAGTCCTAGAAGCCATCCCTATCTACTGGATCACATTATCTTGGGTCCCAAAGATCATCCTAAACAAGATCTGTCAGCTCTCCTGTCAATTTATTTGGTTGAGACCTAAGGACCACAGTTCCCTTATTCTAGAACCATGGAAGAATTTGACCTTGCCAAAACCCTTAGGTTATTGGGGTTTAAACAATATTCATCATTTTGCAACATCCCTTGTAGAAAAAAAGTTTTGTAATCTCATACAAGGAAAGGGACTCTCATGGAGAATTCTACAAGAAAAATATTTCCCTGGGGAGACTATTATAGACTGGATTGGGAAGCCAAACAAAGCAACTCAAAATGGATCTGTAGTATGAAAATATCTATTGAATGCCTTCCCCATTATATGAAACTAGCTTATTTGGAAAATAGGCACAAGTTCAAATGTGATCATCAGTAGAGACCCCTGAATTGGAAGCTCAAATCAACACACCCTTCCAGAAAACATCATCCTTATTCTAAACAAAAGGATTTTTTATACATAAATCAGATTTGGTAGGGATGATGGCTAAACCATATGGAGGTTGGTCTAAATATAGATCATGCTTATATTTGGACTACTTATATCAACACATTACACTCCTCCTAAATCCACATTTCATATATAGGGGATGAACTTATATGGTCTCCAAATCCAATCAGAAATTACAACCCTGAGATCAATTACTCAACCCTTCTTCAATTCTAGGAACCTTGTGATCCTCCTTGATGGGGGAAAAATATTTGGAAAGTAAATAGTCCGTCAAAATAAAAATTGTTTATGTGCATCTTCTTCACAACAAAGCTCCCACTTGGGACTGTCTGCAAAAGCACAATTTCATGGTTAGGATAGATGTGGTCTCTGTGAATTGGACTCAGAGACAAACCACCATATAATATTGGATTTCCCTTCTCTAAATCTATTTGGAATGAAATCAGATCATTATAAAATGTTTTTTTCCTATGGGAAGGAGACTCCATTGAAGCTACCCTAAACAATTGGTTGAAAGTCCTGCCACAAAATCTATTCCAGACCTCCCTTTCATAGTGGCATGGGGCATTTGGCTCACCATAAACCACTCCCTCTTTAAAGAAACCCCACCTTCCCCCTCTCGTTGTTCCCTCAATGCCCTTGTAATACTTTCCTCCCTTCCTCCCCCCCTTACACCCCTTCCCATCTCCATGTTATCGCGAAATCTGTACTTGTCCAAATCCTAAAGGCAAGTAGGTTGAGATTGGCATAATATGAGGCTGATCATGTCACTGTCACCCCAACAGGATACCCTTTTATATTTAGGAGGAAGATGACTCTACTCCAAGGGAGACGTCCCTAGACCTAGTGGGTTGATGAAAGGAAAGAAATGAAAAGTAGACCAGCCCTCTCTCTAGGTCACTCAAGTCAAGTTTAAGTCTTGAAGGATGAAGAAAAAAAAAGATAAAGTGTACCCTCACCTTACCAATACAACAACAAACGTTAAATGCAATAACAAGTGATAATGATGCTTCAACAAGATAGTAAACTCGTAAATATATGGTGGAAATCTATATATGCAGCGAATGATAGCAATGAGTAAATAATAATAGTTGCAAATTATATCAACAAGAACACACTTATGTAGACAATGTGGATGGGTATTAAAAGCATCAATGATAATACTTCATCTTATGTGAGTTCTCTAAATGTATCAATCAACAATTGAATTTAAACAGTTGTCAATGATAGTTGTAACATCAACAAAGAATAAGGTATGCCAGTTGTAATCAGGCTTCAGAGATGTACTTTATGAAGACAATTAAACACAGACTTTAGCATTTATTGATAGTACCTTACCCATTACAATTTTTTGGGCATTTTTCTTTTTAATATATCCTTATTAGGGTTGAAAACAATGGTTGTAGCATCAACAAGCTTTAAGTAATGATAGTTGTAATAAATCCTTCAGAAATGTAGTTTGAAGAGGAAATTAAATGCACACTTTTAGCTTTTGTTGATTGTACCTTGCCTTATAGAAATTCTGGGTTGATTTAAGAGATCATATAAGCTTGGATAGGATACTATGTAATGGTTGTAGTAGTGATTATAAAAGCAACAAGGTAGGATTAGTTTACTTAGGCTAGGTTAGTGTTAGTGTTAGTTAGTAAGATCTTCAAGGAAGAGAGTTTGAAAGTTGTTTTGATCTCATTCATCCACAAGAGCATAGAAATCAATGTCTTTAGGGGCTTATGGAGTCAATAACAACAACAATATCATTTGGGAAATAAATAAATGATAATACTTGTCTAAGGAAAGAGGTAGATGCAAGAGGTGTTGGAAATTCAAGGCCTCAAGCATCTAAGTCTTTAAGAGAGGTTTTTCTAGAGAATAGGAACTTCTAGGCCCTAGTGTAGCTTCCTTCCTTAGGATTTTAAAAAATAATTGGTAATTAGAGTGAAGTCACTAGAAAGATAGCACTTTAGGGCTCTAGTAATCACTTCCAAATTAAATCTAGTAGAAAAGTTATAGGGAAAAATAAGCACTTATGTTTCTCCCCTAGGGTTTAAACAAACAATTTCATAATCTTTGACATGAAATAGGCAAATTTTACCACAAACATTCATTACATGAATAAAATGCAGATTTTCTACTTGCTTCACCAAGAATAATCAAGTCAAACCCTAGTTAAAGACCATTCCACCATGAAAAATGCCAACATACACCACCAAAAAGCTTCCCCAAGAGATTTGCACTAGTTATTTCAGCCCATAACCCTTAAAGAGGGAAACATTTTCATTCCAAAACTTGTGTGTGATGAGTTATGATGATAAAATAAACTTAGCCAACCATATTTATATGGTAAATCCCGACGAATTAATCCAAAAGTAGCGTCTTTTCATAAAACAGAGCCTACATATCAATTTTCTCTTAAAATTCAAAATTAAATCAATTTTCAAAATTAAAACCCTAAAGAGGGTGATGTCATGTTAAGCCCTAATATTGGCTCATTACCCCTTAATTGGGGCATATTAGATTAGTAATGCTATTTTGTTTATGTATCGGCTTTAGGCCATTAGTTAGCCAATTTAGATTAGTAATGTTATTTTTAATTATGTGGAAACTTTAAGCCATTATACCCTCCTAGTCTCCTATATATACCAAGGAACATTTTCATTGAATCATCTTGTACTTGAACATTTTAAATTATAGGGTAAAGAGGGAGATTTTGCCCCCTCAAAGGAGCTTATTATTTGAAATTATCTCTTTCTCAAGGCTTTGAGTACTTATTCTTCAGTTTTTATATGTATATTGATGTTTGGTTCTTAACATATAGTGCTTGAGCTCAAGGTCTTGGGGTTTATTTGCTACATCTGAGACAAAATTGGCATGTTTGCTATAGCTTTTTTTCTACAACGTTTCAGAAGAACAGCTTGGAAGATATTTAGAATACAGATCAGGTACGTTGGGTTCAAAATTCATCTCTGAGACCTTATACTTCGAATCTGACCTGTACAATATAGGGTTACGGAATCATCCTGAAATGAGTCATTGGAGAATTTTGCTATAAATTTTTTTTTTTGTAACGTTTCAGACCCTGAAATCCATATGACATTACAGAAATCAGTAGTATCTTTTGGTAAAATTTCAATACAGGTCATCTTAAATTTACGCCCTTACACCTGTGTAAGATAGAGATTATCATTTGACTAGTCCTATTGACTAGTCTCAAGAAGATGTTCAGGAAAACAATCATAACTTCTTCCTAGAATATCAAAATTGCATTAGGCTGGTTGCATTGGATCGTGGACAGTCTGTAGTATTTTGGATGCGAGTTTTAAATTTTATATCAATTATTTTGTGCAGGGCACACTATACAGTGAGAGATATCTGGAAAGGCCAAATATAGGCAAGTTGTGGGGAAGATACCATAAATTCAACTTGGCACAACCAATTTTGATCAGACTGCAGCTGGAATTGTAGAGACGAAATACCATAGAAATACATAATATAAAGTTTCTCATACCTAGAAGGGCCAAAATTGGAGGCTCTAGCGAGAGAAATATTTTCTAGCGGAACCACCTCAAAATCGAGGTTCAGAAGTGATACTTGGCCAACATGCCACCCAAAGGAACTTCTACACCAAATAAGCCTTCAGAAATCCTACTTGGACTCTTGATGAAGGTGAAGAAGAAATCACGTAGGGACATAAATGAACTACAAAAATAAGATGAATTGATGGAAGCTAAGATGGATTCAATGGAAACTAAAGTTGGAGTTCAAGGAAATAAGTTGGATACTAAGATGGATTCAATGGACACTAGATATATGGATTAAAGGGGGATATCATGGAAGTATTGAAAATTTCATAGCGAGAGAAGACACTGAAAGTGAAAATGCATCCCATGAAATTCATGAGAATGTGGACACAAGGAAGGTGAATCAAAGAATGGAAAACTCCAACTTTGGTTTGAAGACCAACCCGTTCCTAAAAGATTGACATGAGGAAGTTTGATGCTTGAGACCCAATCACATGGATACTTAGGATGGAGCAATTCTTTTGATCTCCATAATGTGCCCACATACATAAAAGATGCAATTGCTTCTTTATATTTAGAACCTAATCTGTTGTTTGGTATGGTTGGCTTTGTTCTGCCAAATCACTAGTCACTTGGACAATTTTCACGAGAAAGAAATGATATCACACTATGAGGATACAAGGGCAATACCTTCTTTAGCCAATTGATAAAATCTCAAGCAAAAGGGTTAGATTCACCAGAGCATTGAGAACTTCAAAAGGCTGAATATAAAAGGTAACCCGATATTCGGATGAGCACTTGATTGATGTATTCTAGGAACTTTAAAGGATAACATTAAACATGAGAGTTTTGCCTTTGGGAACCCAAATCATTGGAGAGTGCATTTAAGGTGGCCAAAGAAATGTTGAAAGTAAAAATCTGACTATGGCTACTAGAAGGACCTATCCTAACATCTATAGAAATGATGCTCCTTCTCCTAAAAACACCTCAACCTACAAGGTTGACACCTCAACAATTGGAGGAAAGAAAGAAAAGGTTTATGCTTTAATTGTGATAGCAAAGTCTGATGAGGACATAAGGAATGGAGAGAATTATTCTACATAGATTGTGAAGAGGAAGAAGAGCGAGAACAAGAACCATCTCAAGATGAAACATGAAGCATTTAAATACGAGAAGAGTTAATCATGATATCGTGCAATGCATTGGGCTGGAATTAACTCCTCAAACCCTCAAGGTCGAAGGATACACCAAAAAAAAGGTGATTGTCCTAATTGATTAGAGGCGGTCTCATAATTTCATTCAGCGTAAATTAGCCAAGGAATCTCAATTGTTTTGTATATCCGATTGCAGTTTCAAGTAATGATTGGCGTGGAGGAACTATCAATTACTTCGAGGAAAATACAATAAGATCAATATTACTATATTACTATGGGGGAATATGTAATGAATAGTCTAATGATTGCTATACCCATGGGTGGTGCAGTGTTGTACTAGGAATCCAATGGATTTACAATCATTAGGAGCAGTGGCTTTTAATTTTTCAAGAACTTTTCTGTGAAATTTTTTATTGGAAGGAAAAGAAATTGAGTTAGAGGTTATCACCTTACCGGGCTTCCCGGTGAGGTGATAAGCTCTAGCGGCATGAAAAATTATTGAAAAGAATCAAAGGCATATTGCTGCTATGCTCACTATAGTTTCAAACATCTAAGACATCTATTCCTCAAGATCTCCAAAGGATAATTGATAAGCATTCAAAGTATTTGAAGATATTCCCAAGGTCTCCCACCCATAAAATCATGATCATGAAATTCACCTAATTCACAGGGAGTGTTCCTCCTAACATTAGGCCATCTGAGATACCCTTATGCGGAAAGAGAGTGAAATTGAAGCATGGTTGGAAAGAAATGTTAAGAGTGGCATTATTAGACCTAGACAAGTTCTTACTCTGCACCCGGTGGTAATGGTATTCAAGAAAGATAGCTCATGGCATTATGTGTCCGGATTATAGAGAGCTCAACAGTCATATTAAAGATAGATTTCCCCATTCAGTGATTGATGACTTGTTACAGACATGGAGCAATCTATTTCTAAAATTTGGATCTTAAGTTAGGTATCATCAAATCGAGATGAGAAGAAGATATCCCAAAGAAACAACATTCGAACTCATGAAGGTGGTATGAATTTTTGGTCATGCCTTTTGTACTTACAAATGCACCTTCCACATTCAGGGTTGATGAATTCCATTTCCAATCCCTTCCTTGAAAAATTTGTGTTATTTTTGATGATATATACTAATCTATAGCAAATCTTGGGAGGATCATGTGCAACATGTTGACAGGGAGTGCTACAACTACTAAAGGAGCAACTATATGCTAAACCATCAAATGTTTTCTTTGGAGTAAAAGGAGTAGAGTATTTAGGTCATATTGTATCTCATGAAGGTGTCAAGGTATACCCTAACAAGATTAAGGCCATGATGGATTGGGCCGATTCCCAAAACATTAAAAAATATTAGAGGATTTTTTGGGTTTGGCAAGTTACTCACACCAAAGTTTGTTGAACTATGGAAGAATAGCGTACCCAACTTTATGACACTAACTAAGAAGGATGCATTTTTCATGGACTCGAGGCCAACTAAATCTTTTTGAACAACTTAAAGAGGTATTAACGGCTCAGTCTTGACCACTCCGAGACTTCACAAAAACCTTTGTGTGGAATGTGATGCTTCGGGGAAATGGAGATTGAATTGCTATCCTAATGCAAGAAGGAAGATTTTGGCTTTTGAGAGTCTCGACCACTCAGGGAAGAGACTTACACAAACCCATTTATGAGAAAGAAATGATGGCAATACTACATTGCATTGAAGAAATGGGCGTCCTTACCTAATAGGTAAGGGCACTTCAAGGTCAAAACAAATCATGATAGTGTAAATACTTCTTGGAACAAAGACTATCTTGAAGAACAACAACAAAAATGGGTAACCAAGATATTGGGCTATGATTTTTGAAATCATCTATAAAAGGGAAGCAAAATGTTGTGGCAGTTTTGCTCTCAAGAAGGATGAAGATGTTGAGGCATTTCTTTGTGCTATCTACGATCATCCAACTGATTGGATAATAGAATCAAGGGATGAATGGAAAAATGATGAAAAGTGTGGACTCTCATTTAAAAAGGTTACCTTGAGGATTCGATTACATGGATACATTTACATGGAAAAATGATTCACTATGGTACAAAAGATCACTTATATTTATTAGAACTCCCAGCTCAAACAAAAGGTACTATTGATTACACACCTCTCAATAGGAGGGCCTTTCCGGATTTTTGAAAACCACCATAGAGTCAAGAAGGATTTTTGGGATGGCGCCAAAAATGATGTTCAAGGTTTGTGGCAGAATGTGTAGTTTTTGCCAACAAAATAAAGGAATGGAAACAATTAAGACCCGGGTCTTTTAAAACCATTAACCATCCATCCCAAGTCCCGTACTTGGGAGGAGGTTTCCACATGGATTTCATCCATGAGGGTTATAGAAGTCTGAAGGAAAGAGTGTCATCATAGTGATTGTTGATAGACTAACCAAGTATGCACACTTTTTTACTCTCATCCCTTCAAGGCTAGTACAATTGCCACCGCATTCATGGAGATAGTTCAAAGCTGGAAACTGAATTATTGTAAAGTGGCTGATCCCATATTCCTTTGGACATTTTTTGAACGGAGTATTTTTCTTGTTTTGGGTACTCAAGGTGGCTCATAGCTCATCTTATCATCCTCAATCTGATGGAAAAGCGAGATAGTGAACAAATGTCACGGAAGTCTACATTAGTTATTTTTGTCTCGATAAACAAACACAATGGTTCAAATGGTTACCCTTGAGATGGTGAGTATAACAATTCCTTTCACACTACAACAAAATGACACCATTTATGGCACTTTAGATACCACTTACCCTCCTTCCATCTTCTTCTCTAAAAGAAAAATCTAAGGTTCAAGAAGTGGAAGATCACATCGAGAATCAACAACAAATTCTCCAAATCTTAAAGGGACAACCTGACCATGGCACCCGGGTGTAAGAACAACAAGCATATCAACATTGTAGTGAAGAAGTTTTGAAGTAGGGGAGTTGGGTATTTTAAGACTACAACCATACAAGCGGATGTCCCTCAAACGAAGCCAAGAAGGATAATAAATTATCGCAAAGTACTATGGCCCTTATAAGGTGTTGCAAAGATTGTTACTATGGCCACAGAGTGTTTGCCAGTCTTCAGAAGTACACTTGAGTTTTCCATGTTTCATGCTTAAAAAGAAGGTTATAGGTGACAAGATCCCGGTTCAAACTATATTTCGAACCACGGCGAGGAAGGAAAAATCATATTGGAACTGAAGCCATCATTGACACAAAAGGAATTAATGTGAGGAATAGATCATTCGAGTATCTCATTAAAATGGAAACTATCGGTGAAGATTCCACTTGGAAGATGAGTCTTTTATCTGAAGCATCCAGAGTTACTCAGCGTTGTGGACAACACTTGTCTCAAGGAGGGCATGTTAAGCCCTAATGTTATTGGCTCATTACCCCTTAATTGAGGGCATAGTAGATTAGTAATGCTATTTTATTTATGTCGGCTTTAGGCCATTAGTTATAATTTAGATTATTAATGTTATTTTAATTATGTAGGCTTTAAGCCGTATGCCTCCCTAGTCTCCTATATATACCAAAGGAGACATTTTTCATTCTGAATCATCTTGTACTTGAACATTTAAGTGGGGGTAAAGGAGGTTGCCCCCTCGAAGGAGGCTTATTATTTGAAATTATCTCTTTTTCAAAGTTGAGTACTTTTGATGAGTTTTTATATGCTATATTGATGTTTGGACAACATGTCATCCTTCTAGGGTGATGTGATCACCTCCTCCATGAGATGTTGAGGTTATCTAGCAAAATGTTGGGCCTCCACAGGCCCTCCTCCATGCCACATGTACCAAAACTAAAACCCAACATCTCTCAATGTCAAAAACTAGCCCTCGGTGATGTCATGGGCTACTAGGATGACGTCCAAGGTCTCCAAAGCCAATGTCCAGATGGGGAAGGGTGGGCCCTCATTATTTAGTCCTACCAGGGTGACTCCAAAGGCAACACCCTCTTCCTTCACTGTGCAAACTCGTCATCTTTCTTGCCCCAAGCATGGGGTCTATGCATCCATCCTTGAGTTCAAGCCATCATGAAGGTTCGAACTAATGTCATCTCACATGAATAGTTGTCCATAGGAAAATTCTTGTAAAGAAAGACAATAGAAATCATCCCTCAGGGGTTCATGAGTCCTGAAATCATAGCAACTGTAAATCATACACAAAGTGCAATTACCCAAACATGTGCATCAATCCCCCTTAACTTCAAAAATGTTCAAATATGTTATGCAGTTTGACAAGTTAGGTTTGGAGAGGATCTCGAGTGTCCTATTAGGATAATCCCTCTTAATTTTGAGGTGTTTCCCAGATTAGTTCTAGACCAATTCATGCAAGTGTATGAGATGGCATGGGATAAATATTTGGGCATGGGGTGCATGTGATAATATGGAAATGTAGAGTCTTACATGAGAGTGTCTTTGTGGAGGTAGGTTGCACCTTGTCATGAATGCAATTGTTTCCCTAGCCCATTCATTTTCCATTTAGAATGGAAAATGAAAGAGAAAGGAGAAACAAGCTAAGCAGATCAATGAAAACACCATTAGCATGGAGTCAAATGAAAACACCCTATTGATGAAGGCAATCAAATTGCATATCAGATAAGAAGTTAATAAGAATATGGGTAGAAGAATAGGGAATAACAAAAAATAGAATATCCATCAAAAAAAATATTCTCTTTGCAAAATGGATGAAAAGGTACTTGAAGCAAAACAAACAAATAGTAGGCAATCACAGCAAAATCTTTACCACTTGAGAATTTATTATCCATGGATAGCCATTGATTCTCAATGTGAGAATTCATTCAAGAAGATGAAAAACAAGGTTTAAAACAAGGAATATGAAAAACAAAGTTTAAAACAAGGGAAATCACAATTTAGTAAAACAATTGTCATGTATCTTCAATGTCAGAAGAGATCACAAAAATTCCCTGGGCTTACAATAACACACTAGATGGCTATCTCATCAAATTCCTTCTCAAGCCTCACCCTCACCCTCTCGGACCTCCTTCCCCCTATTCTATTACAAAATGTTGTCTTAAATAGCAAGATACAATAAATAGATTCTTCCTATATGCTAGGAAATAATCATAACAATGAACTAAAAAAATAAAACAATGTATGATATTATGCACAGTAAATCTGGGACAACAAGTCAAATGCCTTGCCATCACAGTATCCTTAATCTTGGAGATGTGGAACTAGTGATTCACTGAAAATATTGAGAATTATTTTCCGTTGCCTTTTCCACTGTATTTGTTGACCTTTGCAGCTATAGATTTGGTAGTATACATATCTTTGACTACTGATCTCTTGAGGTCAAATTCCCTTTTAATGTTGCCTTTTAAACTGGATCTTCCTGCTACATATCTCATTCTTATCCTTAAACTATTAAACATTTCCTGAAGATGTAGATCTCACTGCCATCTGTATCTTTGAATGACTAAAAGATTGCCTAAAAATATTTTGATTGATGTAGGATATTTGGAAAAGTTTATATCCATCTTGACTGGGAGGAGCATGGGAAATATTAATGTTCTTATTCATATGTTTTTGATAAACAACAAACCATTTGGCCATCAATGGTATATTTATCCAAAACAACTCTGTCATCAATTTTTGGGTCTATAAAAACTATAAAACCAAACTCTCTTGATCTGTGAAGGCATGCTTTCAATGATAACACCTTTTGCATTTCAATCTAGATGGGCCATTCTCTATGAAACTGACACATTACCACTGCCTGGTTTATTTTTGTAATCATAAAGTGCATATGTTCTATAGCTCTTATTTATTTTCTTGTAGATGAATCCCAGGTTGCTTGTTGAACGATTTCATATGAACAGTAATATACTTCCCAACTGTAAATTATGCAGGTGAAATTGACACAAACACACCAAGTGTTGCACTCAAAAAACCTTGCAACTCTCATTTCCTGTTTCCTTCATGTAATGCACCTCTGATTCCCTGGTGATTTCATCGATCCCATCCCTATAAATGGGTGATCAATTACTTACATTCCGCTTACTGCACAAATAGCTACTTTTCTGATTCTGAAACTTCATTGGGGCATTGTATGTACCCCAATCATGGGAGAACAAATAATCAATTAAATGATGCAAACTAGGAGCATCCACAAATTCTAGAATCAAAATATCACCTGGATGAAACTCAAGTGTCTTCAGATTTACCAATGATTCTTAACAAAGACCAAAACGCCTCCCACTCTTAATATGCAAAGCGCCCACTATCAATGAACACTGCAGCAAATGTGAATTCCTGTATGTGCGCCAAAGGTTTTGGAGTCTTGAAATCCCACAAATGGAGGGCTTTGATTCATCTTCCATTAATGAAATTGTGAATAAGAAGTTGCAGATCGAATTGATGATTCATGGTATACATTCCCTGGTATTAACGCTCGGATCTCTATGTTTGTAAGCACAAACCAAAGTTTGAATCGATTTTGTTGGATTATTGAGAGGGGGCTGAATCAATAATAGAAATTTAAATCCCCTTTTTAACCATATAATCTAAGTGTTATATCAATGAAGCATTATCATCTGATAACTATGATTAAATAAACGTGAACAAATGAACAAACTATGCACATACACAGTACACCAGTGTTTGCGTGGAAACCCAAATCGGAGAAAACCACCGAAATTCTTTTTTGTTATATAATGTGAAGAATTACATTCATTGGAAAGGACCAAATTCCTTTGTTTTCCAAATTTGCAATGAAGGCTCCAACCCCTAGTTTCTGAGGCTACAACACAGAAGTCTCAACTCCCCAATTCTCACGGCTACAACCACTAAAGGAGGCTACAATCCCTGTGATCTAGCTTCCTTCCCTGTCCTTGCCTCGTCTTGCCACCTGAAGTAGAAGTAGAATAATGGAACCCAACTTGTCAACCCCTCTCCACTATGAGATATACCAAGTATGGCTTGTACCAATAAATCTGAACCATGCATCAACCGGCCATCAACTGTACCTCAACTTTGTACATAAACAAGTGCATCAATACATGCACAACCTACTAGAAAAATAACACACATAATCAACACAGTACCATAAACAAGTGCATCCAACCATGTGCCAAGTGTACCAATCATGTTTTAACAACTCATCAATATGTACCAACATCATCAACTATACACCTCTCATGCTTATGTGCCAACTCATCACCCTACTTGTCTCAACCTATACTCAACATGTACCTCAGCAAAAAACCTCATCAATTTCATCATCCAAATCTGATTTTAGATCTGTAATAGACCTGATGTATATGTTCACATTCCTGCAAAACCTTCATTAAATTCAACAACAAGAGACTATCATTTTTTCATCTAAACTTTTCTTTAGTCTCACATGCCTAGTTTTGGATTAGTCAGCAACCTTAACTTGAAATAATCATGAATTTGTACACCGTAATGTATAAGATATGAAACTGATACACAATGTTATTAGTGTGTTTTATTAGTTCCCTCTAAGGTTCACTACCCAGAACCTCTTAGAAAAGGAGTTATATAAAAGAAATGGCATACCTTGCTGAATTTGGATTATTCCACAGAGGAAGCGACCTTGTGGGCGTGCCTCCATTACACAAAATATTTGTTGAATTAATATAAAGCAGTTGTAAAAAATACTCTGAGGGAATTTTACTGTAACCAAAACATTTGGTCTTTCAGAATTTGGATCTATTATGAAGAGATTATGGCGTTTTTATTCGAAACACTTGTTTTTTACTAGTACAGGACTAGCCACAATCTATTTTTCCATGGTGTAACTCCAAGAAAATACAATGACACACACAAGCTGAATTTTTTACCATAGATACTTGGATATGTTTTCTCAATGGAATAGAAATTTCCCGGTTTGAATCATTATAGAAAAAACTTTTATAGCGAAAATGGTGATATGACCTATAAATAACATACCTTAGAAAGCACCATCAAAAGAATTTATCCTTCCTTGCATTTCATCCTTCTTTCTTCACCTTCCCTCGAGGAATTTCGGCTTATATATCCTTGGTTACCTTAGACACCTATAGATATTCAATATTCTCAAGAAGTGTGATTAAAATGAGAGAGCCTTTCACATTATTTATACTCTCCAAATGGCTTCATAAAAGCATCTTCTAGGTCATGGCCTCACTTTCCAGCGTATTTTAGGGTTAACCCACTTCTAATTTCTCCAGTGATTTATTATTGAAAGTTATTTTTCATTCACTTTGAATTATAGTACCTCATTACTTCACTTTATTATTTACCTTTTAAAATATCTTAAACCACTTTGACTACTTTGACCTTTTTGGGGCTTCTAGATGACATATGATGGTCCTCAACCCGATAAGGCCATAAATCTCAAACCGTGGGGAGTTAGCGATTCCACATACCACAGGAAATGGAATGACATGTAATATCCATATAAAATAGTATTATCTAAAATATATCATAACTCATAGATTTATCCATCAAACAAACTTGGGTCCATTACCCAAGCACAGGGTCCTCCAACTTCTCATGGCTATAAACGCCATAACTCTCAAACCATAAGAAGTTATTTGACATTCCACATAACACCAGAAATGGAATGACAAGAAATATACATATAGGATATCATTATTCCACAATTAAGCGTAGGTTCTCTTACTCCACAAAAGAGGCATCTTCCCGTGAGAACTTCATATAAGGGGACCACTTTAGGTTCATCCATCTTTACTTCTTATCAGCCATGACAAGACAATAATGAGTCATGTTTACATCAAACAATATTGGTCCATTACCCAAAACTTTTGTGTTGTGGGGATTTTTTTAAGGGTTGACATCAATGACAATATTGTAATCAAAAATATCTTCCTTTGGCATTGATGGCAACACTCTGATCACTCAATCTTGAAATCATGGCATCACTCATGCTCCCCACGAAACCATGCCTCTGTCCTCTGTATATGATAGATTTGCCTATGTCCTTTGCATCACGATAAATCTTCTCCCCACTGAGACCATGCCTACATCCTCTGCATTTGATAAATATCTCCCCTTTGTCATCAATGGAAAAGGAATTATCTCTTCCATCGGGGTTGCTCTATATTCGCTGCCCTCTTATGGTGTTCCTCGTAGCACATCTAAGACATATAAGATAAGCATTCAAAAGAATTCAAAAAAGATTCATTTTTGGAGTATCATCTTTCAGTCTTTGGTGAAGATATTCAAGGCTTCTGGAGTGAGTAGTTTTTTTTTTAAAGTGTTTTCACTTTTCTTTTGTGCCCACATACTCAACTCGATGTTCTTTTACATGACACATTCGAGTAGAAGTGATGATACTTGATTAGATTGATAGCAGTCTTGGAGTTCATCACTTGGGTTTTTGAGATACTAATGGCACTTGTATTATCACAATATATTGGAATGGGATCATCCTACTCAACACAGTATGTCACGATAGAGTTGTTTCCATCGAAAGACACACATTATGTACAACATGGTGTTGCTGAAATATACTCTACCTAGGCTGTATATAGAAATATTGATGATTTTTTCTTTCATAGCCATGATACTAAACTCTCATCCAAGTAGAACTTTTCTCCATTAGTGCTTCGTCAATCATCAATGCTTTGTCAATGCATCTATGTAGGCAATAAGTGATAGATATTTTCCTTTTTAGTTCACCATAATCCAAACTCTTTTGTTCTTATGAGATATCTTAAAATCCTCTTCTTTTCTAATGTACTGATTCCTTTGTTGTTGCTTGAAATTGTGCCACTGTCCAACTACCTACATTACAACTAGTCTGGATGCTATCACATATAATAAACTACCAATCATTGACTTTATGGCCCTACGATCTGTAGAATTGAATCATCATCTTTGCTCAACTTACATTTGGTTTTGCATAGGAGTGATAAATGGTTTTGCAATATTCCATCCCAAACCTCTTTGAGAATTTATTTGATATGTAGTTTGAAATAAAAATTCGCGGATTTGCTTTGGCATTATCTTGGAGTCTGAAGAGGATAGTTCTCCAAGTAATGTCATTTCAAATTCATTAGTAATCTTTTTTACACAAATTTAGAAGCAACTTTGTCATCATCACTGCAAAAATAATATCATCAACATAAACTTCAATTAGTAAAATATTACCTTGACTTACCTTGATGCCAAGGTTACCGTTTGCACTTCCTTTATGAACCCTTCATGCTGCGGATACTTATCAGTCTAAGTGATACCATGCTCCTAGGAGTCATTTTAGACCATACAGGCCTTCTTTTAATTTACATACATAGTCTGTGTTCTCGACAACTGAAATCCTTCTAGTTATTCAATGAATTATTCTTCAAAAGAGTTCCCCATTCGGAAAATCTGATTTTACATCCATCAGAGTATGGCACAACATTTTTGGAGCATGCATATGCTAAAAGTAGGCTCACGTTAACATTCAACCTTCAGGGCAAATGTCTTTTCAAAGTCGTTTCCTTCAATCTTTGCATATCCTTCACATACCAATCTAGGTTGTTCCTTGTAACATAATAAATGCATCTTCATTCAATTTATTCAGAAAACCCATTTTGTGCCGATCATTCTTATTCTTTGGTCTTGGAACCAATTCCCAAGAAAACCCATTTTGTGCCGATCACATTCTTATTCTTTGGTCTTGGAACCAATTCCCAAGTGTCATTTTTCTCTATTTGATCCAATTCTTCATCCATGGCCTTATTCCAAAATTCATCCTTGTTGGATTCTTCAAAACAATTTGTTTCAATTGTAGATAAGAGTGTTAGGTGTGTTTGTTCTGGTGAGTGGATTTTTCTTCTAGTCTCAACTCCTGCATCTTTGTTTCCAATAATCTGATATGAAAGATGATTCTTCTGTACTCATTTACTAGGTGTCTTTGGAGTTACTTTCTGAACTTGCTCTTTTGCTTCTTTCAGATTCTCTTCATCTTCCTCTTCTACTTGTTTTTCATCTTCTTCTTCAAAAAGTTGTTCCATTGATTTGTTTTCTTCTTCCTTTGATTGTGGTCTACCTGTTTCATCAATTTTAACGTTGATGTTTTCCACAACTTTGTTCAATCTTATATTGTAACACTTGTATGGTTTCCTTGTACTTGAGTAACCAACAAGTATTCCTTTGTCCACATGAGAGTCAAACTTTCCCATTCTGTCATCTTCTCTTTTGATGTAGCATTTTCTTCCAAAAACTTTGAAATGATTCACATTTGTTGGTCTTCCTTTCCATAGATCATAGGGAGTTTTATCGGTGTTTTTTCTGAGAATTACTCTATTTTGAATGTGAACTGTTGTATGCACTTCCTATGTCCAAAATATATCTGTCAATTTGGAATCCATTAGGATTGTTCGAGCCATTTATTGTAATTTCTCGTTCTTTCTTTCAACAACTCCATTCTGTTGAGGTGTCCTAGAAATGGAGAATTGCCTTTTTATTCCATGACTTCTACAGTAGTCCATAAATTCCTTTGAATTGAAATCTCCTCCATTATCAGATCTCAAAAATTTGGTTCTTGAATCCATCTCATTTTCAACCATTTCCTTGTAGATCTTGAAGTTTTCAAAATCTTCCGACATGTTCTTGAGAAAGAAAACTATTGTCATTCTTGTATAACCATCAACTAATAACATAAATTATTTTTCACCTTTTAAACCCTTTGTTTTAGTTGGTCCAAGTAGATCAATGTGCACAATTTCTAGTGGTATTCTTGTTGAATATTCCTTTGATTTGAACTTAGTCTTTGTTTACTTTCCTTGTTGACAATGCTTGCATAAAGTGTTGGTTGGTTTCATGATCTGGGGAATTTCTCTGACTGCTTCTCTTTTTTTGAATTTGACAAGGTTATCAAAATGGATGTGACCCATTCTTCTATACCATAGCCAACTTTCATCTTTCTTTCCTAGACAACACTTTTCATTTCCAATTTCACTTAACACATATATGTTGTTTGAAGTTCTTGCAGCTGTACCGACCAATTTCCCTGAACCTTCTTTTCTTATCTCACACTTTTCAGAATCAAAAGTAAGTTTATGACCTTGGTCATACATTTGACTCACACTTAGAAGATTATGTTTCATATCTTCTACCAGTAGAACATTTTGTGCCTTTTCATTCTTGTTCCCAATTCGGATTGTGCCTTCTCTAATGATTTTGGATGAATTATCATTTTTGAAGGAGACTGATCCATTTTTTTCTTTTCGTAATGTAAGAAATTTGTCTTTATCACCTGTCATGTGTTTTGAACATCCACTGTCGACATACCAACCATGTTTCTTTTGCTTATCTTGTAGAGCGACTGTGCATTCTTCATTGTTATACTGATCTTGTTTACTTATCCATGTCATTTTCTGAGGTTCTTGTCTGTGACTGTTGTTATTCTGTTGAGGTTTTTTAGGAGGGATTGTCATTCTGTAATCCTTGGCCATGTGTCCAAAATTGTTACATTTGTAACATTCCACTTCAGTGCTCAAAGATTCAAACCTGTTGTAACTTCTTCTTTGTGTGTCACTAGGTCACCTTGAATAATCCCTTTGTGTATAACTCTCAAAGTTGTTACTGTTCCTCTTGTTAGCTCTGCAATTCACATCTTTATGTCCAAAATTATTACATGCATAACATAAACCAAAAAATATACTTTGATACCTGGGAGTTGAAGATCTTCTGAAAGGAGGTGCGCTTATGAATCCTTCTTCTTCTTGAGGCCTATTTGTCTRTTGTTGATTCTGAAATCTAAAACTTCTTGGTGGAGGAGTGTCCCTGTAATCTTCCTTTTATATCTTCCTATCCTCTTTGATTGTTTCTACATAKCTCTTTGGATTTGTTTCTTACTCTATTGTTTTTGAGGTTGATCCATTTTCTATCTGATTGTATCCAAGTCCGRACTTGTCAAGATGAGATTTTTGACTGTTGATAATGTCATTCAAAACTTTTGAGTTATTCTGCATATTTTTCTTTTGAATATCCTTTCCCAGTGTGACAACCTATGCTTCCAAGTTTCCAATGATCTTGTCCTTTTCTTCTAGTTGTTCTTTGAGTGCTTCTTCAATTCTTTTATCTTATTCTATGTGAACCTTCAATTTTGTGATCATTTGTTCTAGTTCTCGAGTGTCCTTTTTCTTGTCTAGTTCTTCTTGCAATTTCTTGTTTTTCTTGTTTTCTCTTCTGATAAATTCTATGGCACACATTAATTCTTCTCGATAGTCAACTTCTGCCTCTTCAATTTATTCTTCGACTTCTTCACATTCTTTTTCGGCTTCTTCGTATTCTTTTTCAGAGTCTTCTTTGTTAGAGTCTTTTACTGCCATAAATAGAACTCTTCCTATCTCATTGTCACTGACTTCATCTTCATATGATGATGAGATGTCTTCTTTGGTGTATAAGTTTTTCTTGAAAACTTTATTTGTAGTTCTTTTGCCTTATATGTGTGTTTTCCTTTTGAGTAACCTTCATCATTTCTCTTTTTCTTATGAGGACATTTGTTAGCAAAATGACCAATACCATCACAATTAAAACAAATTAAAGGGAGCTTACCTCTATACCTATCGTTGGTACCCTTGTTCAATATTTTGATGAAGTTGGCCACTTCTTCATCATCTTCCGAGGTGTCACTGTTGTTGTTATATTCTTCTTGTTCCTTTTTATTTTGCTTTGATATTTTGGATGCCTTGAAGGCTGCTTATTTTACATCTAGATTTTCCTGCTCAGTTCCCTTTCATATGCTGTGAAGATTCCATGTAGTTCATCCATGCTTATTGAGTCCAGATCCGATCTTTCTTCTAGTGTTGATATCTTAGGGTTGAATCTCATAGGAAGAGATCTTAGTATCTTTTGAACAATTACAGATTCTTCAATTACTTCTCCCAATCCTATGATTGCATTCACTGTTTCATCGAATCGTAAGAAGTAGGTTGCAACATATTCATCTTCCTTCATTTTTAGTTGTTCGAACTGACCTCTGTAAGTATAAAGCTTTGTTGGTTTGAATTTTGTATATCCTTCATAAATATTTTGAAGCTTGTCTCAAATATCTTTAGTGGATTTATAGTGTGCAACTTTGGTGAATACTGTATCACTGAGACCATTCAAAAGTGCATTTGTGGCTTTGGAATTATTCTCACCGAGTTTTACTGCTTTGTCATTTGTTGGTGGAACTGTTGGTGCTATGTATCCATCTACAATTGATTTCCAAACTTGAAATCCATGTGCCTGTATATATGTCCTCATCCTTATGCTCCAAAAAACATACTTTTGTCCATCAAACTGTGGTATTCCATTTTTATATGAGTTGGTACTCTCCATGATCTACCTTTCAGTGGTTAAACTGATTTTTGAAGGAACCTTCTCTGATACCAATTGTTGGATTACTGAGAGGGGGGGTGAATCAGTAATATATCAATTTAATCCTTTTTAACCATATAATGCAAGTGTTATATCAATGAAGCATTATCATCCAATAACTATAAAGTAAATAAAAAATGAACAAATAAACAAACATACACATACA
>SNQJ01S0068538.1:25811-39311 GCA_010110895.2 Picea sitchensis | reverse complement strand
TGCTTCCATCCTCACATATTGTACCTCCAATTCTACTAGGAACCAAACAGTATATGTGAAAAAGACTAAAGTAGTGTCACGTTAACTATTAGTTTAAAAAATTGCAACTAAGTCCCCATGTGCATGACAATGCTTGATGCGAATTTAGCAAATTATAACTTGTCATTGGCTGCATCTAGATGACTCATTAGAGATTAAATAAGTAATATGCTTAGTCTTGCATTGCAGGGGAAAACCTTAAGCCTTGTCAGAACATCCTAACAGTTATGTATTAGATTCTATAGGGATGTAAAGGGCTAATGCTAGTGTGTATCCTGGTTGATCAGATGCATACACACATAAATGGAGGAATTTCGTGTGAAATACCTTCTTAACCATAACACGACTAGTTAGAAGCTATGAGACACATCAATAGCAGGAGTTTAAATGTGTGAATCATATTCCACCCATGGAACAAATTATATTGACTTATACCTGCATAAGTAGATGGCTTTGTGACTGATTAGTGAAAAAAACAAAATAGAGATAAAACAAATGACTAGAGTCCCATCATTCCTGAATTTCTTGAAAGAGGCACCTTAAATGTGACAAGCCATGATGATTAGCTGAGATTATTTCCATTATTGGTGATCCATGGAAAACGGTATGGGTGAACATGGGGGTGTTGGGGAGATTTTGAATGAAAGAGGATAAAAGCCTATGATAAAATTGTTTGACTACCATTAAGGAGGATGGGGTGATAACTGCAGTCCTAGATTTGTTGGTATGGGTAAACAAGGATTCTCTATCGGTTGGGGAATAATGGTGGGTCATATGGACTAAACTTAGATCTAGAGTGGTAGTGTTTGAGATTTCAATGATCTTTGACAACCACAAAAATGTTCTACATGCAAAAGAAGTGTCATTGCTCAAAAGAAGGCCTTGGGAGGAGCTTGATGGTACAATGCATGGCACTCAAATGAGTGTGTACAATATTTATGAAAAGAGAATTAAGAGATTTTATGGCATGCATGATAAGTTTTTCTATGTAGTGGAGGAAAGGTCGTTGTAGGCCCACTGGATGAATGAAAGGGGTACATGAATATAAAAGAGTAGATGAAATAAAGGGAGAGAATATATGTACACTTCCCAAATTTCGTTCTATTGTAATAACTCTTTTAAAGGATTGATAAAGATTATCACAGTCAAGGATTTCAACATTGGTGTGTAAATAGGGAAAATAACTATCAATTAAATTTATGAGACATAAATGTATAGATATCTTATAGATAACTATACATGGAGCTTAATGAATTGATTAGTATAAGGTTGAGTGATTGACATAGAACTATCTATGATGAATTTATCATATGCATAAATATTTTTTAATACTTGGATGGGTAAACTACTACCATAATGCCTCACAATTATTTTTTCCAAGAGGTCATATGGTTTTGATTCAGATGTGATCCTTTAGATACAAATGGTGGGTGGAAGAATCATGGAGGTTTTGAAATCACTCAAGTATTATCCCATCTGGGTTTAGTACTACCCATTCAACTTTCATCACATTCACCATCTTGGGGTAAGAGTCAAAATACATGGATACACATTTTGGATCCAAGAAGCATCAATATGTTCACCTCAGTAATGCAAAATACCTAGCCAAGGTATTGGACTTTAATGATTCTAGAGTGATTGATGAGGGCCCCCCTTTAGTTGGGTTAGGGATCGCAACACTTTCTCCAACTTGTCTAGGTAGTACTCTACTAGAAGTTATGTGAAGAATCCTTTGAGATTTCATGAGTAAACTTATCTTTGCTAGGTGCCACCTGGTAGATCCATTGAGAATCGGGTTGTTTTGGTATGCCACGAATTTGATTAGAGACTTCAATAAGGTTTGTTTTTCTTTTTGAATATGATTGCATAGATTAAAGTAAAACTTTTGGAAGTGGAGGCATGCTCAATAAGTTGGTTTTTGTGGGAGTAGTGATCCAATGAGGATTAGGCCTCTTGATAGGTGTAGATCAATCTTTAGGAGGTACATAGATTTGAACTTTTAAGGAGTAGGAATCATGATCAGTGGAGTCAATCTATAGGAAACTTCTGCATGCAATATTTAGAAAACACAGAGTGAGACATAGAGAAAGAACATTTGGGGAAAAATATGAACTCCTTGGGATCTTAAGTGGAGGAGCATGCCTCCAATAAGTTGGTTTTTGTAGGAGTAGTGATCCAATTAGGAGTAGGCCTCTTGATAGGTGTAGATCAATCTTTAGGAGATACATAGATTTGAACTTTTAAGGAGTAGGAATCGTGATCGATGTAGGTCAATATATAGGAAACTTTTGCATACAATATTTAGAAAACACAAGAGTGAGAGACATAGAGAGAAAGAACATTTGGGGAAAAATGAACTCCTTGAGATCTTAATTTCTTGTTAGATTTGTATTAAAAATACTTCAATTAGATTTGACTGAGTCACACACATTAAGACCCATTTATTTAAGTCTCGAGCTCACCACTACATTCCAATAATAACAATACTAAATGACAGAAATAAGAATAATAATAAAAAGGAAAACTACATTAATATCAAATATTTGAACTTCTTCTTAGATAAAATGAAACTAGGTACAATAATTGTAGGGAGAAAGCAAGTAAATTTTAGAAGTATAAGGGCCATGTATCCACGGACTGTGAGTTGGCCGCGAGTGGCCATCCCTGTGGCCAAGATGTGGGCATGCCCACGGCTTGGCCACAGGGCTGGCCACCTGCGGCCAACTCACAGTCCGACAGGGGCCACAATAATATAAAAACTACAAATTTCAAATGTAAATTAAAATTCAACCACACATTTTAAAAATTATTACTAAAAATATATTCTACTGGACTGTGACTATGAGTTGGCCGTGGGTGTCCAGCCCTATGGCCAATCCATGGGCGTGCCCACGGCTTGGCCAGAGGGCTGGCCACTTGCGGCCAACTCACAGTCCAACAGGGGCTCAAATAATATAAACACTTCAAAAAAAAATGTAAATTACAATTCAACCATACATTTTAAAAATTATTACTAAAAATATATTCTACTGGACTGTGACTGTGAATTGGCTACGGGTGACCAGCCCTATGGCCAAGCCATGGACACACCCATGGCTTGGCCACAGGGCTGGCCACCCACGGCCAACTCACAGTCCAACAAGGGCCCAAATAATATAAACACTACAAATTACAATTGTAAATTACATTTCAACCATACATTTAAAAAATTATTACTGAAAAAATATTCTATAATTTAGAAAATTACCTATTGTTTGGCGCGTCCACACTCGCAAATGCAACCATGACCCTTGTGCTCACGACCTCATGACGACCTCGCAAAGGAAGCCACCTCACAGACGACCTCATGACCTCATGACCTCTGCTCTCACAAAACGACAACAAATTTTGTAAAATGTTTCAACATCTATGTGTGGTTGATATATAAACAATCTTTCGGCCGAAAGAGGGTTGCCGGAAAGAAAATATCCGGCCAACTAAATTTGTACACGCAAATTGAGGGTGCGGTTATTGCACCGTTTGATTTGACGTTTCTTTTTTTGGACAAAAAATAGTTCGGCCGAAAACAATATCTTTCGGCCAAAAAATAATATGAGTTCGGCTGAAAAAATGTTTTTCGAAATTTTGGAGACCTGATTATCACGAAAGTGTAACCCACCTCCGTGATTTCACCCTGAACTCCCAATTATCATTATAGTTACACCAACTTTGATGTCCTAGGAGAGAAAATATTGGTAAGGGCATGCAGAAATATTTGGGGTTCTTCACACAATTGGTTAGGAAGAGGAATTTCCTCGGTAGGGGGGTGACATCCTCCCAAGTCCCTCCATCAAATCCATGATCATAAATGTCCTCAAAGATAGCCATAAATAATTTATGTTCCTTGCAATTACTCCTTCGAGAATATTTTCATCACAGTTGTAGTAAAGAACCTTGAGTTGGTTTCCCACCATTTTGGCTTGTGTTAACATTTGGACCTAGATGGGTGGAGAAAGTTGTTGATGAGCCACCACATTTGGGTGTGGGTGTGGATTAAATATGGGGTGTTTGTACTAGGCATATGATACAAATTTTGCACTATTATCAAGTTGAGTGGCCTCTAACCAGGTAGTAGGGCGGTCAATCTCCACTTGGGATTTGATTTTCTCCTTAAGACCATTGATAAAGCATTGCTTAAAAACTTCCTTGACTAAATTTTCCATTCTAACAACTAAACACTCAAAACCATCAATATATTCTTCCACTGTGTCTATTTGGTGCAATTTGGTAAGGTGACCCACAAAAATAGTATCCATGATAAAGTAATCAAATAGGGATTTCACAAATTGCTTCCATGTAATGAACCCTAGAGAATATTTCTTATTCCATCTCCACCACTACCAACATTACCTATCCAAATATAGGACACTAATTCATAGTTTCAATAGGTTATCTACTATGGCATGGAGGGAAAAATAATGTTCCATTTGTTCAACCCAACCTATCTGATCCAACCCATCAAATTTTTCAGGTCAACTTTAGGGAAGTAAGGTATTAGATTATGGGAATGGTAAGAAATGATATGGTCATTATTGTAACCTTCTTCCTCATCTATGTGTTGACCCTTAGTAGAGCCTTCACATGAGAAATTTCCACCCTCATCATCCTTACCCTTTAGCTTCTCAATTTTATTAAAACAAAGACCAATTTGTGCATTGGGAAGACATGCTAGTCTCCAATGTGTTGACTAACTTTGTGAGCATTTTTATTGACTAGGAGAGATAATGAACCATTTTCTTTACTTCATCCATGGATTACATGTTATGAGTGTGTGTCATGGGACCAGAAGGTCTATTGAAGAGGTTATCCAAAAGTTATCGCTACAAAATCAATGTCCGAAGAGAAATCTATGGAGATGGGAAACAAGCATATGTTTTAGGAGATAGGGTTTCCAGGGTCTTAAGGGAAAATGAGTGAAGTTCTATATCTCATTGACATACCTAATGGTTTTCAACAATAGTTCTCGAATGATTATTTCACACGCTAAATAAGGAAGGTATAGCATACTCTTAGACGTAAGTTACCCAATTCCTCCCTACAAGAGACTGATCTTCTTCGATGGTGTTCCTAGTGCACTATATAAATAGGATGACTAGTAGGATTATGTAAGGCCAATTTCAAGTGCACCTAAGGGGATTTTGATATACCCTAGGGTATGTGGAATAAAAATCTATATAAAGGTGGTGTATGATGTGATACTACTCGAAGGGGTGCTAAAAGGGGTTACAAGGTTGTCTTATCGAGTGATGCCACTTGTATTTTCTACATGTATTCTTCCCACTCATAGGTTTACACACTGAATGAAATATCTCCATGTTAATTAAATATGTTCGAACACAACTCTAGCCTAAAAAAGTATTGTAAAATTTGAGGTCGTGTTGACATATGAAAGTGATTTGATACCACTTGTGGTGTTGGTGTTCCTTGATACTTGAAACATAATATTTAGAGTAAGATAGATAGAAATATAATTGTGGAAATCAAATAAACAGAACCATAATATGGAAAGAACAAGAGTATCTAAACTTTTATTAATGTTCATAACTAATTGCATTTTTCACTTACTTATTCGAGGGGAAACCTCCAATTGAGTAGAGATCCAAATACAATAATATTCACTTGGAAACTAATTACAAATCTTATACTACTATATATACATTCTAACTAACCAAAACCCTAAGCACTTAGTGGAACTGCATTAATGAGACCTCAACTACTAATTAGTGGACCTTCTTTAATGAGTCCCTCACATTTATTGATTTCACACTATACTTATTCATGGGTATTATTTAATATATATGGCCCCAATACATTAGGTGATGACCTATTGTTTTAATTAAGGGAGTTAAGATGGGACCCTAACAAATTCTCAATAATATATTGGAACTTATTATGCAATTATTCTTTATTTTATTTTATTTTCTCTTTATATACAACATCACACGTCATTATATGTGGATTGATAATCCTTATTTCACAAGTTTTTCTTATCTTTCCGGGTTTTGAATTTGATCTACTTAAATTTTAAAATTGTGCTCTACATGCTTCTTATAAATCACCACACATGCCTATGCCCATGAAAAATATCAAAGGTGATCCAATGGTGAAAAGAAATAAAATGTTGTTATGAAAATTTCTATTACCTTTGAATTTGGAAGATAAAGAAAACTATTTTATGAAGAAAAAAAAAAAGAGTGTCACTCACTTTTTTTTATCTTTATATATAACCATGGTAGATACATATTAACCCAATATCTATCAAGTACCTAGAGGGATCAAGTACCTTGATGCTTGAAATTTTTATCCTTTAAAATGGATCTAGGCCTCGTATAACTCAACAACTTATGAAAATATAGATATGTAAAATTACAATTTTTATTACTGCTAATATTTTTAGATTTTCATTGTAACAATATTTCTATTTAAAATAACATATCTATATTAATTATATTTATTTATTGTTAATGATTCTTCTTTACTTCCCCCTTTTTTACCAAGTATTTTGGAATGTTGATCTTACCTTCAAAACTTTTCTTGTCATTTCGATGTAACATCCCCACTATAATCCCCAGCTTATTTAATGCATAATGTAGATATAGATGTGGCTATAGCCAAGCAATGTAAATGTGAAATGTAATTCTAAATTGTAAATGAATATAATGTAATTTCAACTGTTGGGAATGGATAGATGGTGGATGATTAATCCAAAATAGAGGGGTAATTCCTAGAGAGAGTCCAAGAGGGGTCCATTAAAGGAGAAACAATTTATGGGTATTAATTCAAACTCATTTCTGAATTTTATTATCATTTGGGAAAACTTCTAATTTTTGGTTGAGTGTATGAGAGCCCATTAATTGAATATCTATCATAAGGTAGGTGTGAGAGTCATATCCCATAGTTATTGGAAAGCACGGGGAAGAAGCAATCAACAATGGGCAAAGTGAGCAGTCAATGGTCTTAGAAAAAGAGAGGAAATGCATACAGATAGTAACAAGATGTTTTGGGACATTGAAGGGAGACATGAACAACAAGAGAAACAGAGAAAAAAAGCTTGGGAGTTGGAACAACAAGGATAGGAAAATTAGGGATCATACTAGAGATTTTTTGGAGAGTTTCTGAGCTAGAAATCGAAGAGCCAGGTTGTCAGTCCTCGAGAGTGAACTCCTTGGTGAGTTTCACTGTATCAACAAATGTTTTTTGATGTTTTTTTATGGTGTTTTCCTAGTAGTGAGTTCCCTTGTGTTCCTAGATAAGAGATTCCTAGCTACTTATTCCAAAGAGATCCTAATAAATGAATTGGATGCCCTATGGACTAAGAGAAGTGACGAGGTACATTCCTTGGGTTGGAAAATTCAAGAGGAAGAGAGTTGGAGGAAATTTGGGATAGTTGTAGGAGATAACCACTGGGTTGCTTGATATCGAACTATGACGGGAATATGAGAGACACCCTTATTTTTTGGATTCCTAGCCCCAACTCGGGCTTTAATCACTATTGATATTTGGAAAAACAGTTGTATGGTTGGGTGGAACATCCTTCCTCAGTAGTTGGTTGGATAGCCATTTTATAAGATAAGTGCTTATCATTTTTTGTCAAGTTATTCCATGAATGTAATTGTTGTTCATTTAATCTATATATGAGAATGGTTTTATATGTTGTTATAGTTGTTTATTAGTTTCATTATGCTTGTTTAGAATGTTGTATTTTCATTTAATTATGGGTATCAAAAATCTGGTTGTAAATCTGAATAAAGTTTTACTAGTAATCAACAACAAAAAAATTAGCAAGAAGAAATTGTGTTTTATGTGTTATTCCAAAAGTAATGTTCCCTAGTTAGGATGGGGAACATTACATAATGGTATCATAGCTCAACGATCAAGACTGAACTTATACAGTCTAAGAGCCAACATGAATTGATTAGATTTGTAGTTGGATATTTTTTCCTGTGATGGATTTGGGGGGAAAATGGTGAACAAAAGTGAAATCCCCAAATTATGAGCAGATTTTGAAGTTTCAGTGATTTAGAATAGCCCAGGAAGGTAATTCATGGCTTCGATTTGTAGGTTGTAAATTCAAATTCAGCCATGTAATTCGATTTCCTATGTATTTCATGACGCTCATGAAGTTTAGAAATCAATGGCCCGGATTAATTCAGCCTAGAGTATCAATGGTTGAGATTCAGTCACAAGAGGATCATAACTAATTGTTAAGTCTTTGGAGCCCTCCTACTCAAAGATTTGGTCTCTAATATGGTAAGGGCCCTCTCTCTAAAAAATGAATGTCTTTTGTTGGATCATGGTGCAAGGTAAGCTTCTTACTGTTGAAAATTTACAAAAAAGGGGAATAAAGGGGGCCTTCATGGTGTGTAGTGTGTAAATATGCAGTTGGAACTTCACATCACCTCTTCTTTGAATTTCAATTATATAAACAAGTTTGGTATCAATTATGTAAACCACTCCACTCTCTTCACACAATTTCGATTATATAAACAAGTTTGGTATCAATTATATAAACCACTCCACTCTCTTCACACCCCTCCCTCTAACTGGAATGAAATGTTCATTTTCTATATAATAATATATGTTGGAAACTTCATTAAAAATCCCCTCCTAGTGAATTTATGGAAGGCGATTCCTAATTTTATCTATTAGGAGATATGGATGGCAAGAAATAAGGTTATTCTTTAGAATAAGATCATCCTGCCATCAAGAGTACATTCTCTGGCTTGCATCCTTCTCTTTGAAATTATATGTGCTAAGGAAAGGAAGCTCGGGTCTCTTTCGGATCTTGACCACATTGAGCAATATTGGGTCACTAGCATTATCAGTATGCACTACTTTCAGCGCTCCTCTTCAATAATCACTCCATCCACCAAATATCATTGGTAGCTCAGATTTTCTGATCGGGAATATGGTCCTTGGCAATAACAACAAGCTTTGGTCATTTTTATTTTTTAATGGGGCATCAAAAGGAAATCCAAGGAAGACAAGTGTGGGGAGGGGTCATTTATTACCTAGAAGAAAATTAGATTTCAGAATATGCTTGGGGGTTGGGGTCTACTACAAATAACCAAGCAAAGGTCTTGGCAATGTATATGGACATGAAACTAATAAAAGATGATCAATCATTAAGTGTTACTGTAATAGGTGATTATGAGTTGATTATAAAGAGTTACAAAAGCTCAATAAAAAGATGCAACCCAATGTTCAATGAATTTACAATAGAATCAAAAATGAAGAAAAAAACTTCAATTCTGTAGAGTATTATCATGCCTATCACAGAAAAATGGAAAAGTTGATAGCTATCCAAATCCGTAAGGATTGTCCCCTTATCAACAGGGCTTCATCGTTGATCCACCTTCCTCAGTCATATGAACCAAAAAATCCATCGTTGATCCACCTTCCTCACCATATGAACCAAAAACTCCTAAGTCCCATAAGGGACTTAAGCAAAGGTTGAACTAGTGCATTAATTATGAAAAATAATGGTTATGGAGGGGATGTGACCCCACTCTTCACCTGGATTAATATTCATGATATCCTCACATCAAAATATACATTTGGCACATGTCTCATACCTCCTCCACGAGGCACATGTCTACATCCTCTTAAGTGATGAACATTAAATGGGATAATTCACCCGTCCATTGCCAGAACTCTCGGCTTCATCTCCATAAGCTCTCTCTATGTAATGGTTAAGAACATGTGTTTCCTCTTTGACCTTAAAAATTATTATTATTAATCCACACGCCGTATTCGTTTTTTAACATGGCATCCCATCCCCTATGCATGTTTCTTTAAAGTTGTTTATATTAAAGAAATGTATATCTATAAAAAAATATTGTTTTTATTAAAGAAATATATATCTTAAAGAAAAAATTGTTTTTATTAAAGAAATATATTTATTAAAATTCTTACTTCAATTCCAATATAATGAAAATGGCATATTATTTATATAATGAAAATGGCATATTGTTTACTTATATGAGGTTGTTTATATTAAAGAATATATTTATTAAAATTGTTACTTCAAATTATATTGAAAAATAATGAAAATAGCATATTGTTTACTTCAAATTATATGAGAAGATAATGAAAATTGGATATATTTCTTTTAGTTTATTAAAATGATTTTAAAAACTGTTAAAAAAAATGAAAATTATATAAGTAAACAAAATATGAATTTAATCATATTAATTTGTTCACAAAATATATTTAAAACTTTAGCCATGATAAAAACTAACATTAATAAAATAATATAAATATAAATGGACAAAATATAGATTCATTCACATAGATTATTAATATTATTAAAATAATTTTAAAATTTTATTAAAATCTGTGTAATAATTATTTTTTATTTTTAAATTTTTAAATATAATATTAAATTGTATGTTACCAATAACTGATAATAATAATAATAATAAAATTTTATATTAAATCATAACACTATCTTAATAATAATATTTAATTTTTAGTGAAATTTCATTATTTTTTATGTTAACAAATATCACTCATTAATTAAAAAAAAAAATTATATGCATTGCTTATAAATATGTTTAAAAGAAAATAGTAAGATTATATCATTACAAAAGTATTTGCTATTTTAAACATTTTACTAGGTAGGTTAAAAATTTATAATTTTTTTTAATAAACTAGTTTTTAATATAGTTGTATAAAGTGAAATTTAATTTTAAAAATTAATATGAATATTCTATTTTAATAAAATTGAAACAAAGAATAAATTATATGTGTTTCCTATTTTTAATATAGAATTGATAAATCATTAAAAAGAATTATAATTCTCAAAATGTCATCTTCAATGCTTGCATTCTCAATAATCATTCTAAATTAAATGAAAAATATTGAGGATGGTACTGTGAGAATTGTGATATCACGAGACACTTTATTAATTCCATTTTTAAGATGGGAAATGTGTACAACTTAGTTTATGTCTTAATTTTCTATCTCTTCATCTACTTAACTTCAACCTCTTTTCATAAATATTAAGTATAACATTGTATGCATAGTTTAATTGTTTGACTTACTAAGTGATGAAACAAAAATAGTATGGTAATCTAACATTTACAGTAGAAAGACAATTATTTGCTCAAATTCCTCGCGTCATGCAATTGCAAAATGAATGCAACAATAAAATTGAAAACCAACATCGAGAGACTTATTTTGATCCAAACTATGCCATGATTGCACATCATGTAATTCCATTATGTCATGATTGCACATCATGTAATTCCACTTAGAAGTAGTTATCTATGCAAACTTAATGTCACTCTTGTATATTTTAATGCTCACATCTCCCACATTTTTGCACTCTCTTTCACCCTATGATGTATATAATTAATATAATTCCATCTTAACCAATATATTAAGTAGTAAGAGGAATAAAAAAGAAATCAAGGTACAAAATTGTAAGTTCTAAAAGAAATGGATTTAAATTTTATGTATGCTAGTTATTTTATTATTACATACAAATTATTTTGCATCATGGTAATAATGATTTTTTTTTTCTTTTTTAAATTATAGAGTTTCTTTTTTTAGTATATAAGGGAATGGGTATATTTGACACTCTCATTCACCTAGGCTATAGAGTGTACTTTTCTTATGCCATCTTGGACTTGGTTCTATGAATATAAAATATCCTTTCCTCTCTATGCACTAAGTCCATTAAAGATCCATGGCATTGGATGAGCATGCCACATCTCATTCACATGGGTTGTAGAGTGCACCTTGCTTATCTCATTACACAATAATCCCATGAAGGATTCATGGCATTATAATTACTTTCAATACATTTTTTTTTTCTGATGTGCATGATTATAACTTTTCCTAGTAGAAATGACCCTAATCTTCCTAAACCTAAACTTCCTAAATGTTAAATGAATGTCGAAAGTTTCAAGTATCTCATCTCTTTCATTAATGATACTAGTAATCCATAGAAATTCTTCAACACTCATCAATTTCATTTCAACCAATGATATTTCAAAAAATTCTCATGCAAAGACAAACTATTTCAATTAAAATATCAAATTTGACATAAGCAAACCTCTTACATATTGCCCCCATATTTTTAATAAAGAATACTAACCCCTAGGGATAAAGAAATACACAAACATATTTTTACAAATGATTGAATATCACAATAAAATTAATAAATATAACTATAAATAGATATGATGATTTTTGAATATCAATTAGCCAATCCACAAGTGCTCTTCCTTCAAATAATATAATGGTACATACAATTATTTAATTGAAAACTTTTCATATTATTTTCTTTTTTTATTAATGACAATAACAACCACCTTTATCATGAAATAAGTTAAATCATTCTTTTTTTTTTTTTTTTTNGGATATATTAACTGAAAGAGAAGTGGGTCTTTGCCGAGGCGACCCTTATTACAGTGCTGATTTCTAGCTGCAGCTGCTTTTGAAGGGCAGCATTTTCAGTGGATTTGATAATATATTTCATTGTTTACAATTAGAAGGCCTTTCACAAGAGAGCTGCCTTTGTTCGCCATCGTATCAGCTTCGTTGTTCAACTCTCTTAAGATGTGGTAAAATTTGCACGTATTGAAGTCTAGTACGACTCTCTTCAGTCTTTCTAGGATTTTTTTTAGGCTGGCATTGCTGAACCGGGTATTCATGTTTAGCTTTCTTATTATTACCTCTGAGTCTCCGAAGACTTGTAAATCTTTGACACCTTTTCTCTGGCGAGGAGGCATGCTTTGGTAATCCCTAACATTTCAGCTTGATTGTTAGATTTCTGTCCTAATCCCCAGCAGAAACACTCTTTTGAAGTCCCGCCCGGAGAGTATAAGACCCCCCCGGCTCCGGCTGCACCTGGATTTCCTTTATATGCCCCGTCAAAGAAGATTGTGGTTAAGTTTTTGGACCTCCACCATGACTGAAATTTGACTTCATCAACTCTAATTCTCCATTCTGGATTGGCTGTTTTTGGTGATGGAAGAAGCTTACTTGGAAGAGGGACCAGCTGGCTTAACCACCTCTTTTCCTCCGGAAGTAACAGAGGATCCTCTATTAGATATTGTTGTTGTGCCGCTTCCAGGAGGAAGGACTTGGCTTTTTCCGCCACTTGCAACAGACATTGCTTCTCCTCTTTGAAGATCTTCTGATTACGAGCCAACCAAATCTGTCAGCAGACATACTTGGGCATCGTTGTCCATATTTTGATCCAGTAAGATTTAGACGGAATGCGTTGGGGGTAGATTTGATTCCAAGAGGCAAAAAGTTCTGCAACCGAATTCTGAGGGGGGATAATGATCTGGATATCCTGAAGAAAGAGCCCCCAAACCTCTTTGGCGAAGGTACAGCCCATGAAAAGATGCTGAGATGTTTCGAAATTATTGTTGCAAAGTGCGCATCTGTGGGGCCCCACTATGTTCC